>JAHFZB010000619.1:0-35403 GCA_036884735.1 Huso huso
GGTCACTTCACGAAATGCATGCCTGTGGTCTCGTCACGAAATGCTGCCTGTAGTCATGTTACGAAATGCATGTCCGCATGGTCATGCGAAATGAAATATGGTCATGGTCATGTTACGAAATGCATGCCCGTGGTCTCCTGACGAAATGCAGCCCGTGGTCATGTCACAAAATGCATGCCCGTGGACATTTCACAAAATGCATGCTCATTGTAATGTCACGGAATGCATTCCCGTGGTCATGTCTCGAAAATGCTGCCCGTGGTCATGTAACGAAATGCATGCCCGTGGTCATGTCGAAAATGCATGCCTGTGGTCATGTCACAAAATGCATGTCCGTGCCATCATGTCACAAAATACATGCCCGTGGCCATGTCACGAAATGCTGCCCATGGTCATGTTACGAAATGCTGCCCGTGGTCATGTCACGGAATGCATGCCTGTGGTCATGTCACGAAATGCATGCCCGTGGCCATATCACGAAATGATGCCCATGGCAATGTCACGAAATGCATGCCCGTGGTCATGTCACGAAATGCTGCCCGTGGTCATGTTACAAAAAATGATGTCCCTGGCCACGTTCTTAAATGCTGCCCGTGGTCATCAAGAAATGCATGCCCGTGGTCATGTCATGAAATGCATGCCCGTGGCCATGTCACAAAATGCTACCGTGGTCATGTCACAAAATGCATGCCACGTGGTCATGTCACGAAATGCATGCCCATGGCCACGTCACGAAATGCATGCCCGTGGTCATGTCATCGAATGCTGCCCGTGGTCATGTCACGAAATGCATGCCCGTGGGCATTCACGAAATGCATGCCCATGGTAATGTCACAAAATGCATGCCCGTGGTCAAATCTCAGAATGCTGCCCGTGGTCATGTAACAAAATGCATGCCTGTGGTCATGTCACGAAAAATGCCATGCCTGTGGTCATGAAACAAAATGGCCATGACCGAAATGCATGCCCATGTCACAAAATGCATGCCCGTGGCATGTGTACGAAATGCATGCCCGTGGTCATGTCACGAAATGCTGCCCGTAATGGTCATGTCACGGAAATGCATGCCCGTGGTCATGTCACGAAATGCATGCCCGTGGTCATGTCCACGAAATGCATGCCCATGGTCACTCACGAAATGCATGCCCGTGGTCATGTCACGAAATGCTGCCCGTGGTCATTTCACGAAATGCTGCCCGTGGTCATGTCACAAAATGCATGCCCGTGGTCATGTCCGAAATGCATGCCCGTGGTCATGTCAAAATACATGCCCGTGGTCATGTCACAAAATGCATGCCCGTGGTCATGTCACGAAATGCATGCCCGTGGTCATGTAACGAAATGCATGCCCATGGTCGTCTTACGAAATGCTGCCCGTGGTCCATGTCATGAAATGCATGCCCGTGAAATGCATGTTACGAAATGCATGCCCGTGGTCATGTTTAAATGCATGAAATGGCCCTCCCACGAAATCATGTTCACAAAATGCTGCCCATGGTCATGTCACGAAATGCATGCCCGTGGTCATGTCACGAAATGCTGCCCGTGGTCATGTTACGAAATGCATGCCCGTGGACATGTCACGAAATGCATGCCCGTGGCAATGTCATGGAATGCATGCCGTGGTCATGTACCTCCTGGTCAATGCTGCCCGTGGTCATAACGAACGAAATGCTGCCTGTGGTCATGTCACAAAATGCATGCCTGTGGTCATGTCACAAAATGCATGCCCGTGGCCATGTCACAAAATGCATGCCTGTGGGCATGTCACGAAAATGCTGCCCGTGGTCATGTTCACAAATGCATGCCCGTGGTCATGTCACGAAATGCATGCCCGTGGTCATGTCACGAAATGCATGCCCGTGGTCATGTCACAAATGCATGCCCGTGGTCATGTCACAAAATACATGCCCGTGGTCATGTCACGAAAATGCATGCCTGTGGTCATGTCACAAAATGCATGCCCGTGTCCATGTCACAAAATACATGCCCATGGCCATGTCAAAATGCATGCCCATGGTCATGTTACGAAATGCTGCCCGTGGTCATGTCACGGAATGCATGCCCGTGGTCATGTCCTGAAATGCATGCCCGTGGTCATGTCACGAACGAAATGGTCATGCCCGAAATGCATGCCCATGGGCCATGTCAAATGCATGCCCGTGGTCATGTCACGAAATGCTGCCCGTGGTCATGTCACGAAAATGCTGCCTGTGGTCATGTAAACAAAATGCTGCCCATGGTCATGTTACGAAATGCTGCCCATGGTCACTTCACGAAATGCATGCCTGTGGTCTCGTCATGAAATGCTGCCTGTGGTCATGTTACGAAATGCATGCCCGTGCACATTTCACGAAATGCATGTCCGTGGTCATGTCACGAAATACATGGCCGTGGTCATGTCACAAAATACATGCCCGTGGTCATGTCACAAAATGCCTCCCACGGTCAAGTCACGAAATGCTGCCCATGGTCACTTCACGAAATGCATGCCTGAGGTCTCGTCACGAAATGCTGCCCGTGGTCATGTCACGGAATGCTGCATGTGGCCATGTCATGAAATGCTGCAAGTGGCCATGTGACGAAATGGTACCCGTGGCCATGTCACGAAATGCTTCCCGTGGTCATGTCACGGAATGCTGCCTGTGGCCATGTCATGAAATGCTGCAAGTGGCCATGTGACGAAATGGTACCCGTGGTGATGTTTCGAAATGCATGCCTGTGGTGATGTCACGAAATGCTGCCTGTGGCCATGTCACGAAAAGCTGCCCGTGGCCATTTCGCAAAATGCTGCCCGTGGTCACGTTACGAAATGCTGGCCGTGGTCATGTCTCGAAATGCATGCCTGTGGTCATGTCACGAAATGCTGCCCGTGGCCATGTCACGAAATGTTGCCCATGGCCATGTCACGAAATGCTGCCCGTGGCCATGTCACAAAATGCTACCCGTGGTCATGACACGAAATGCTGCCCGTGGTCATGTCACGAAATGTTGCCCGTGGCCATGTCACGAAATGCTGCACATGGACATGTCACGAAATGCTGCCAGTGGTCACGTTACGAACTGCTGCCCGTGGTCATGTTACAAAATGCTGCCCCTGGTAACGTCACGAAATGCATGCCTGTGGCCATGTCACGAAAAGCTGCCCGTGGCTATGTCACGAAATGCTGCCCATGGCCATGTCACGAAATGCTGCCCGTGGCCATGTCACGAAATGCATGTCCGTAGTCATGTCACGAAATGCATGCCCGTAGTCATGTCACGAAATGCATGCCTGTGGTTATGTCACGAAATGCTGCCCGTGGCCATGTCACGAAAAGCTGCCTGTGGCCATGTCACGAAATGCTGCCCTTGGTCATGTTATTTAATTGCTCCATGCCCGTGGTCACGCTTCGAAATGCTGCCCGTGGTCATGTCACGAAATACATGCCCTTTGGTCCATTACGAAATATTGCCCGTGGTCACGTTACAAAATGCTGCCCCTGGTCACGTCACGAAATGCATGCCTGTGGCCATGTCGCGAAATGCATGTCTGTAGTCATGTCACGAAATGCATGCCCATGGCCATGCCTCGAAATGCTGCCCGTGGCCATTTCATGAAATGTTGCCCATGGCCATGTCACAAAATGCTTCCCGTGGTCATGTCATGGAATGCTGCTATGCCATGTGACGAAATGCAGTCCGTGGCCATGTCACGAAATGGTACCATTGGCTGTGTCACGAAATGCTGCTCTTGGCCATATCACGAAATGCTGCACATGGCCAGGTCACGAAATGCTGCCCTTGGCCATATCACGAAATGCTGCCAGTGGCCATGTTAAGAAATGGAGCCCGTGGCCATGTTACGAAATGCTGCCCGTGGCCATGTCACGAAATGCATCCCGTGGTCATGTCACGGAATGCTGCCTGTGGCCATGTGACGAAATGCTGCCCGTGGCCATGTCACGAAATGGTACCCTTGGCCATGTCACGAAATGCTGATCTTGGTCATGTCACGGAATGCTGCCCGTGGCCATGTCACGAAATGCTGCCCGTGGCCATGTCACGAAATGCTGCCCGTGGCCATGTTACGAAATGGAGCCCGTGGCCATGTTACGAAATGCTGCCCGTGGCCATGTCACGAAATGCTGCCCATGGTCATTTCATGAAATGCATGTCCATGGTCATGTCACGAAATGCTGCCTGTGGCCATGTCATGAAATAATGCCTGTGGCCATGTCACGAAATGCTGCTCGTGGTCATGTTGCGAAATGCTGCCCTTGGTCATGTAACAAAATGCTGCCCGTGGTCAAGTTACGAAATCCTGGCCGTGGTCATGTCTCAAAATGCATGCCTATGGTCATGTCACCAAATGCTACCCGAGGCCATGTCACGAAATGTTGCCCATGGCCATGTCACGAAATGCTGCCCGTGCTCATGTCACGGAATCCTGCCCGTGGCCATTACAAGAAATGCATGCCAGTGGAAATATCACGAAATGCTGCCCATGGCCATGTCGCGAAATGCATGCCCGTAGTCATGTCACGCAAGGCATGCCCGTGGACATGTCACAAAATGCTGCCCATAGCCATGACACGAAATGCTGCCCCTTTTCACGTCACGAAATGCATGCCCATGGTCAGGTCAAGAAAATCAAGCCCTTGGCCATGACACGAAATGCATGCCCGTGGACATGTCTCGAAATGCTGCCCGTGGCCATGTAACGAAAAGCTGGCCGTGGTCATGTCATGTCCGAAATGCATGCCTGTGGTCATGTCACGAAATGCTGCCCGTGGTCATGTCAAAAAAAGCTGCCCGTGGCCATGTCAAATTCTGCCCTTGGTCATGTCACAAAATGCATACCCATGGTCATGTCACGAAATGCATGCCCGTAGTCATGTCATAAAATGCATACCCATGGCCATGTCATGAAATGCTGCCCATGGCCATGTCACGAAATGCTGCCCGTGGCCATGTTACGAAATGCTGCCCGTGGCCATGTCACGAAAATGCATGCCCGTGGTCATTTCATGAAATGCATGTCCATGGTCATGTCACGAAATGCTGCCTGTGGCCATGTCATGAAATAATGCCCGTGGCCATGTCACGAAAATGCATGCCCGTGGTCATGTCACGAAATGCATGCCCTTGGTCATGTCACAAAATGCTGCCCGTGGTCATGTTACGAAATGCTGCCCGTGTTCATGTCTCAAAATGCATGCCTATGGTCATGTCACGAAATGCTACCGGGGCCATGTCACGAAATGGTTGCCCATGGCCATGTCACGAAATTTTGCCCATGGCCATGTCACGAAATGCTGCCATTGGCCATGTCACGAAATGCTGCCCGTGGTCATGTCACCAAATGCTACCTGTGTTCATGTCACGAAATGCTGCCCGTGGCCATGTCACAAAATGCTGCCTATGGCCATGTCACGAAATGCTGCCCCTGGTCACGTCACGAAATGCATGCCCATGGACATGTCTCGAAATGCTGCCCGTGGCCATGTAAAGAAAAGCTGGCCGTGGTCATGTTTCGAAATGCATGCCTGTGGTCATGTCACGAAATGCTGCCCGTGGCCATGTCACGAAAAGCTGCCCGTGGCCATGTCACCAAATTCTGCCCTTGGTCATGTCACAAAATGCTGCCCGTGGCCATGTCACAAAATGCTTCCTGTGGTCATGTCCCGAAATGCGACCCGAGGCCATGTTACGAAATGTTGCCCATGGCCATGTCACGAAATGCTGCCCGTGGCCATGTCACGAAATGCTACCCGTGGTCATGACACGAAATGCTACCCGTGGTCATGTCACGGAATGCTGCCCGTGGCCATGTCACAAAATGTTGCCCATGGCCATGTAACGAAATGCTGCCCATGGTCATGTCACGGAATGCTGCCCGTGGCCATGTCACGAAATGCTGCACGTGGACATGTCACGAAATGCTGCCAGTGGTCACGTTACAAAATGCTGCACTTGGGCACGTTACAAAATGCTGCCCCTTGATCCGTCACGAAATGCATGCCCGTGGTCATGTCACGAAATGCATGTCCGTGGTCATGTCACAAAAATTATGCCCTTGGCCATGTCACGAAATGCTGCCCGTGGCCATGTCACAAAATGCTGCCTATGGTCATGTTACGAAATGCTGCCCGTGGGCACGTTACAAAATGATGCCCCTGATCAAGTCACGAAATGCATGCCCGTGGTCAGGTCACGAAAATCATGCCTTTGGCCATGTCAAAAAATGCTGCCCGTGGCCATGTCACGAAATGTTGCCCGTGGCCATGTCACAAAATGCTGCCCGTGGCCATGTCACGAAATGTTGCCCGTGGCCATGTCACGAAATGCTTCCCGTGGTCATGTCACGGAATGCTGCCTGTGGCCATGTCATGAAATGCTGCAAGTGGCCATGTGACGAAATGGTACCCGTGGCCATGTCACGAAATGCTGATCGTGGCCATGTCGCGAAATGGTACCCGTGGCCATGTGACGAAATGCTGCCCTTAGTCATTTCGCAAAATGTTGCCTGTGGTCACGTTACGAAATGCTGGCCGTGGTCATGTCTCGAAATGCATGCCTGTGGTCATGTCACGAAATGCTACCCGAGGCCATGTCACGAAATGTTGCCCATGGCCATGTCACGGAATGCTGCCCGTGGTCATGTCACGAAATGTTGCCTGTGGCCATGTCACGAAATGCTGCACATGGACATGTCACGAAATGCTGCCAGTGGTCACGTTACGAATTGCTGCCCGTGGGCACATTACAAAATGCTGCCCCTGGTCACGTCACGAAATGCATGCCCGTGGCCATGTCACGAAAGGCTGCCCGTGGCTATGTCACAAAATGCTGCCCGTGGCCATGTAACGAAATGCTGCCCGTGGTCATGTCACGAAATGCATGTCGTAGTCATGTCATGAAATGCATGCCCGTAGTCATGTCACGAAATGCATGCCCGTAGTCATGTCACGAAATGCATGCCTGCGGTTATGTCACGAAATGCTGCCCGTGGCAATGTCACGAAAAGCTGCCTGTGGCCATGTCACGAAATGCTGCCCTTGGTCACGTTACGAAAGTGCTCCCGTGGTCACGTTCGAAATGCTGCCTGTATTCACATTACGAAATACACCATTTGGTCACATTACGAAATATTGCCCGTGGTCACGTTACAAAATGTTGACCCCTGGTCACGTCACGAAATGCATACGCGTGGCCATGTCGCAAAATGCATGTCTGTAGTCATGTCACGAAATGCATGCCCATGGCCATGCCTCGAAATGCTGCCCGTGGCCATGTCATGAAATGTTGCCCATGGCCATGTCACGAAATGGTACCATTGGCCATGTCACGAAATGCTGCTCTTGGACATATCACGAAATGCTGCACGTGGCCAGGTCACGAAATGCTGCCCTTGGCCATATCACGAAATGATGCCCGTGGCCAAGTTAAGAAAATGAGCCCGTGGCCATGTTACGAAATGCTGCCCGTGGCCATGTCACGAAATGCATCCCGTGGTCATGTCACGGAATGCTGCCTGTGGCCATGTGACGAAATGCTGCCCGTGGCCATGTCACGAAATGGTACCCTTGGCCATGTCACGAAATGCTGATCTTGGTCATGTCACGAAATGCTGCCCGTGGCCATGTCACGAAATGCTGCCCTTGGCCATATCACGAAATGCTGCCCGTGGCCATGTTACGAAATGGAGCCCGTGGCCATGTTACGAAATGCTGCCCTTGGCCATATCACGAAATGCTGCCCGTGGCCATGTTACGAAATGGAGCCCGTGGCCATGTTACGAAATAATGCTCGTGGCCATGTCACGAAATGCTGCTTGTGGTCATGTTGCGAAATGCTGCCCTTGGTCATGTCACAAAATGCTGCCCGTGGTCACGTTACGAAATGCTGTCCGTGGTCATGTCTCAAAATGCATGCCTATGGTCATGTCACGAAATGCTACCCGAGGCCATGTCACGAAATGTTGCCCATGGCCATATCACGAAATGTTGCCCATGGCCATGTCACGAAATGCTGCCCGTGGTCATGTCACCAAATGCTACCTGTGTTCATGTCACGAAATGCTGCCCGTGGCCATGTCACGAAATGTTGCCCATGGCCATGTCACGAAATGCTGCCTGTGGTCATGTCACGGAATACTGCCCGTGGCCATTTCAAGAAATGCTGCCCGTGGCCATGTCACGAAATGTTGCCCATGGCCATGTCACAAAATGCTTCCTGTGGTCATGTCGCGGAATGTATGCCCGTGGTCATGTCACGAAATGCTACCCGTGGCCATGTCACGAAATGTTGCCCATGGCAATGTCACGAAATGCTACCCGTGGCCATGTCACGAAATGCTACCCGTGGTCATGACACGAAATGCTGCCCGTGGTTATGTCACGGAATGCTGCCCGTTGCCATGTCACAAAATGTTGCCCATGGCCATGTAACGAAATGCTGCCCTTGGTCATGTCACGAAATGCTGCCCGTGGCCATGTCACGAAATGCTGCTCGTGGACATGTCACGAAATGCTGCCAGTGGTCACGTTACGAAATGCTTCCCTTGGGCACGTTACAAAATGCTGCCCCTTGTCACGTCACGAAATGCATGCCCGTGGTCATGTCACGAAATGCATGTCCGTGGTCATGTCACGAAAATCATGCCCTTGGCCATGTCACGAAATGCTGCCCGTGGCCATGTCACAAAATGCTGCCCGTGGTCATGTCACGAAATGCTGCCCGTGGCCATGTCACGAAATGCTGCAAGTGGCCATTTCACAAAATGGTACCCGTGGCCATGTCACGAAATGCTGCCCTTGGCCATGTCGCGATATGGTACCCGTGGCCATGTCACGAAATGCTGATTTATGGTCATTTCGCAAAATACTGCCTGTGGTCATGTCACGAAATGCTGCCCGTGGTCATATTACAAAATGCTGACCGTGGGCATGTTACAAAATGCTGCCACTGGTCACGTCACGAAATGCATGCCCGTGGTCTTCACGAAATGCATGACCGTGGTCATGTCACGAAATACATGCCCGTGCCCATGTCACGAAATGCTGCCCATGGCAATGTCACGAAATGCATGCCCGTGACCAAGTTACGAAATGCTGCCCGTTGTCATGTTCCGAAATGCTGCCCATGGTGATGTTACGAAATGCTGCCAATGGTCACCTCGCGAAATGCATGCCCGTGGTTACATCACGAAATGCTGCCCGTGGTCATGTTACGAAATGTATGCCCGTGGACATTTCACGAAATGCATGCCCGTGGTCATGTCACGGAATACATGCCCGTGGTAATGTCTCAGAATGCTGCCTGTGGTCATTTCACGAAATGCATGCCCGTGGACATTTCACGAAATGCATGCCCATGGTCATGTCATGAAATACATGGCCGTGGTCATATCATGAAATACATACAAGTGGTCATGTCACGAAATGCTACCCATGGTCTTGTCACGGAATGCTGCCCATGCCCATGTCACGAAATGTATGCCTGTGGCCAAGTTACGAAATGCTGCCCATGATCATGTCACGAAATGCTGCCCGTGGTCATGTTACAAAATGCTGACCGTGGGCATGTTACAAAATGCTGCCCCTGGCCACGTCACGATATGTATGCGCATGGTCGTCAGGAAATGAATGACCGTGGTCATGTCACAAAATACATGCCTGTGCCCATGTCACGAAATGTTGCCCATGGCAATGTCACGAAATGCATGCCTGTGGCCAAGTTACGAAATGCTGCCCGTGGTCATCTTCCGAAATGCTGCCCATGGTGATGTTACAAAATGCTGCCCATAGTCACGTCGTGAAATGCATGCCCGTGGTCTCGTCACAAAATGCTGCCCGTGGTCATGTTACGAAATGCTGCCCTTGGCCATATCACGAAATGATGCCCGTGGCCATGTTAAGAAATGGAGCCCGTGGCCATGTTACGAAATGCTGCCCATGGCCATGTCACGAAATGCATCCCGTGGTCATGTCACGGAATGCTGCCTTTGGCCATGTGACGAAATGCTGCCCGTGGCCATGTCACGAAATGGTACCCTTGGCCATGTCACGAAATGCTGATCTTGGTCATGTCACGGAATGCTACCCGTGGCCATGTCACGAAATGCTGCCCTTGGCCATATCACGAAATGCTGCCCGTGGCCATGTTACGAAATGGAGCCCGTGGCCATGTCATTTAAATGCATGCCCGTGGCCATATCACGAAATGCATGCCCGTGGTCATGTCACGAAATGCATGCCCGTGGTTATGTTACGAAATAATGCTTGTGTGCCATGTCACGAAATGCTGCTTTGTGGTCATGTCACGAAATGCTGCCCTTGGTCATGTCACAAAATGCTGCCCGTGGTCACGTTACGAAATGCTGCCCGTGGTCATGTCTCAAAATGCATGCCTATGGTCATGTCACGAAATGCTACCCGAGGCCATGTCACGAAATGTTGCCCATGGCCATATCACGAAATGTTGCCCATGGCCATGTCACGAAATGCTGCCCGTGGTCATGTCACGAAATGCTGCCCGTGTTCATGTCACGAAATGCTGCCCGTGGCCATGTCACGAAATGTTGCCCATGGCCATGTCACGAAATGCTGCCCGTGGTCATGTCACGGAATACTGCCCGTGGCCATTTCAAGAAATGCTGCCCGTGGCCATGTCACGAAATGTTGCCCATGGCCATGTCACAAAATGCTTCCTGTGGTCATGTCACGGAATGTATGCCTGTGGTCATGTCACGAAATGCTACCCGAGGCCATGTCACGAAATGTTGCCCATGGCCATGTCACGAAATGCTGCCCGTGGCCATGTCACGAAATGCTACCCGTGGTCATGACACGAAATGCTGCCCGTGGTCATGTCACGGAATGCTGCCCGTGGCCATGTCACAAAATGTTGCCCATGGCCATGTCACGAAATGCTGCCCGTGGTCATGTCACGAAATGCTGCCCGTGGCCATGTCACGAAATGCTGCCCGTGGACATGTCACGAAATGCTGCCAGTGGTCACGTTACAAAATGCTGCCCTTGGGCACGTTACAAAATGCTGCCCCTTGTCACGTCACGAAATGCATGCCCGTGGTCATGTCACGAAATGCATGTCCGTGGTCATGTCACAAAAATCATGCCCTTGGCCATGTCACGAAATGCTGCCCGTGGCCATGTCACAAAATGCTGCCTATGGTCATGTTACGAAATGCTTCCCACGCTCATGTCACGAAATGCTGCCCGTGGTCATGTTAACAAATGCATGCCCATGGACATTTAACGAAATGCATGCCCATGGTAATGTCACGGAATGCATTCCCGTGGTCATGTCTCAGAATGCTGCCCGTGGTCATGTAACGAAATGCATGCCCGTGGTCATGTCACAAAATGCATGCCTGTGGCCATGTCATGAAATGCTGCCCATGGCAATGTCACGAAATGCATGCCCGTGTTCTCGTCACGAAATGCTGCCCATGGCCATGTTACGAAATGCATGCCCGTGGACATTTCATGAAATGCATGCCCGTGGTCATGTCTCAGAATGCTGCCCTTAGTCAAGTCACAAAATGCATGCCCGTGGTCATGTTACGAAATGCTGCCCATGGTCATGTCAAGAAATGCATGCCCGTGGTCTCGTTACGAAATGCTGCCCATGGTCATGTTACAAAATGCATGCCCGTGGACATTTCACGAAATGCATGCCCGTGGTCATGTCTCAGAATGCTGCCCGTTGTCAGGTCACGAAATGCATGCCCATGGTCATGTCACAAAATACATGCCTGTGGTCATGTCACAAAATGCATGCCCAAGGCCATGTCACAAAATACATGCCCGAGGCCATGTCACGAAATGCTGCCCTTGGTCATTTTACGAAATGCTGCCCGTGGTCATGTGACGGAATGCATGCCCGTGGTCATGTCATGAAATGCTGCCCGTGGTCATGTCACAAAATGCATGCCAGGGGTCATGTCACGGAATGCATGCCTGTGGTCATGTCACTAAATACATGCCTGTGGCCATGTCACGAAATGCTGCCCATGGCAATGTCACGAAATGCATGCCCGTGGCTGTTATTTAAATGCTGCCCGTGGTCATGTTACGAAATGCTTCCCACGGGCATGTTACGAAATGCTGCCCATGGACATGTTACGAAATGCTGCCCATGGTAACGTCACGAAATGCATGCCCGTGGTTATGTCTCAGAATGCTGCCCGTGGTCATGTAACGAAATGCATAAACATGGTCATCTCACGAAATGCATGCCTGTGGTCATGTCACAAAATACATGACCAAGGCCATGTCACAAAATACATGCCCGAGGCCATGTCACAAAATGCTGCCCATGGTCATGTTACGAAATGCTGCCCGTGGTCATGTCACGGAATGCATGCCTGTGGTCATGTCATGAAATGCTGCCCGTGGTCATGTCACAAAATGCATGCCAGTGGTCATGTCATGGAACGCATGCCTGTGGTCATATCACGAAATACATGCCCGCGGCAATGTCACGAAATGCTGCCCATGGCAATCATGAAATGCATGCCCGTGGCCAAGTTACGAAATGCTGCCCGTGGTCATGTTACGAAATGCTGCCCATGGTAACGTCACGAAATGCATGCCCGTGGTCTCGTCACGAAATGCAGCCCGTGGTCATGTTACGAAATGCATGACCGTGGACATTTCCCGAAATGCATGCCCATGCTAATGTCACGGAATCCATTCCCATGGTCATGTCTCAGAATGCTGCCCGTGGTCATGTAACGAAATGCATGCCCGTGGTCATGTCACGAAATACATGCACGTGGCCATGTCATGAAATGCTGCCCATGGCAAAGTCACGAAATGCATGCCCGTGGCCAAGTTACGAAATGCTGCCCATGGTCATGTTACGAAATGCATCCCACGGTCATGTTACAAAATGCTGCCCATGGTCATGTTACGAAATGCTGCCCATGGTAATGTTACGAAATGCTGCCCATGGTCATGGCACGAAATGCATGCCTGTGGTCTCGTCACGAAATGCTGCCCATGGTCATGTTACAAAATGCATGCCCGTGGAAATTTCACGAAATGGATGCCCGTGGTCATGTCTCAGAATGATGCCCGTAGTCATGTCACAAAATGCATGCCCATGGTCATGTTACGAAATGCATGCCCGTGGTCATGTCTCAGAATACTACCCGTAGTCATGTCACGAAATGCATGCCCGTGGTCATGTCACGCAATGCATGCCTGTGGTCATGTCACAAAATGCATGCCCAAGGCCATGTCACATAATGCATGCACGAGGCCATGTCACGAAATGCTGCCCTTGGTCATATTACGAAATACTGCCCCTGGTCATGTCACGGAATGCATACTTGTGGTCATGTCATGAAATGCTGCCCGTGGCCATGTCACAAAATGCATGCCAGTGGTCATGTCACGGAATGCATGCCTGTGGTCATGTCACAAATTACATGCCTGTGGCCATGTCACGAAATGCTGCCCATGGCAATGTCACGAAATGCATGCCCGTGGCCAAGTTACGAAATGCTGCCCGTGGTCATGTTCCAAAATGCTTCCCACGGTCATGTTACGAAATGCTGCCCATGGTCATGTTATGAAATGCTGCCCATGGTAACGTCACGAAATGCATGCCCGTGGTCATGTCTTAGAATGCTGCCCGTGGTCATGTAACGAAATGCATGCCCATGGTCATGTCACGAAATGCATGCCTGTGGTCATGTCACAAAATACATGACCAAGGCCATGTCACAAAATACATGCCCGAGGCCATGTCACGAAATGCTGCCCATGGTCATGTTACGAAATGCATCCCACGGTCATGTTACAAAATGCTGCCCATGGTCATGTTACGAAATGCTGCCCATGGTAATGTTACGAAATGCTGCCCATGGTCATGGCACGAAATGCATGCCTGTGGTCTCGTCACGAAATGCTGCCCATGGTCATGTTACAAAATGCATGCCCGTGGAAATTTCACGAAATGGATGCCCGTGGTCATGTCTCAGAATGATGCCCGTAGTCATGTCACAAAATGCATGCCCAAGGTCATGTTACGAAATGCATGCCCGTGGTCATGTCTCAGAATACTACCCGTAGTCATGTCACGAAATGCATGCCCGTGGTCATGTCACGCAATGCATACCTGTGGTCATGTCACAAAATGCATGCCCAAGGCCATGTCACATAATGCATGCACGAGGCCATGTCACGAAATGCTGCCCTTGGTCATATTACGAAATACTGCCCCTGGTCATGTCACGGAATGCATACCTGTGGTCATGTCATGAAATGCTGCCCGTGGCCATGTCACAAAATGCATGCCAGTGGTCATGTCACGGAATGCATGCCTGTGGTCATGTCACAAATTACATGCCTGTGGCCATGTCACGAAATGCTGCCCATGGCAATGTCATGAAATGCATGCCCGTGGCCAAGTTACGAAATGCTGCCCGTGGTCATGTTACGAAATGCTTCCCATGGTCATGTTACAAAATGCTGCCCATGGTCATGTTACGAAATGCTGCCCATGGTAACGTCACGAAATGCATGCCCGTGGTCATGTCTCAGAATGCTGCCCGTGGTCATGTAACGAAATGCATGCCCGTGGTCATGTCACGAAATGCATGCCTGTGGTCATGTCACAAAATGCATGACCAAGGCCATGTCACAAAATACATGCCCGAGGCCATGTCACGAAATGCTGCCCGTGGTCATGTTACGAAATGCTGCCCGTGGTCATGTCACGGAATGCATGCCTGTGGTCATGTCATGAAATGCTGCCCGTGGTCATGTCACAAAATGCATGCCAGTGGTCATGTCACGGAACGCATGCCTGTGGTCATATCACGAAATACATGCCCGTGGCAATGTCACGAAATGCTGCCCATGGCAATGTCACGAAATGCATGCCCGTGGCCAAGTTACAAAATGCTGCCCGTGGTCATGTTACGAAATGCTTCCCATGGTAACGTCACGAAATGCATGCCCGTGGTCTCGTCACGAAATGCAGCCCGTGGTAATGTCACGGAATCCATTCCCATGGTCATGTCTCAGAATGCTGCGCGTGGTCATGTAACGAAATGCATGCCCGTGGTCATGTCACGAAATACATGCACGTGGCAATGTCATGAAATGCTGCCTATGGCAAAGTCACGAAATGCATGCCCGTGGCCAAGTTACGAAATGCTGCCCATGGTCATGTTACGAAATGCTTCCCACGGTCATGTTATAAAATGCTGCCCATGGTCATGTTACGAAATGCTGCCCTTGGTAATGTTACGAAATGCTGCCCATGGTCATGGCACGAAATGCATGCCCGTGGTCTTGTCACGAAATGCTGCCCATGGTCATGTTACAAAATGCATGCCCGTGGAAATTTCACGAAATGGATGCCCGTGGTCATGTCTCAGAATGCTGCCCGTAGTCATGTCACAAAATGCATGCCCGTGGTCATGTTACGAAATGCATGCCCGTGGTCATGTCTCAGAATACTACCCGTAGTCATGTCACGAAATGCATGCCCGTGGTCATGTCACGCAATGCATGCCTGTGGTCATGTCACAAAATGCATGCCCAAGGCCATGTCACAAAATGCATGCACGAGGCCATGTCACGAAATGCTGCCCTTGGTCATATTACGAAATACTGCCCCTGGACATGTCACGGAATGCATACCTGTGGTCATGTCATGAAATGCTGCCCGTAGCCATGTCACAAAATGCATGCCAGTGGTCATGTCACGGAATGCATGCCTGTGGTCATGTCACAAATTACATGCCTGTGGCCATGTCACGAAATGCTGCCCATGGCAATGTCACGAAATGCATGCCCGTGGCCAAGTTACGAAATGCTGCCCGTGGTCATGTTACGAAATGCTTCCCACGGTCATGTTACGAAATGCTGCCCATGGTCATGTTACGAAATGCTGCCCATGGTCACTTCACGAAATGCATGCCTGTGGTCTCGTCACGAAATGCTGCCCGTGGTCATGTCACGAAATACATGGCCGTGGTCATGTCACAAAATACATGCCCGTGGTCATGTCTCAGAATGCTGCCCGTAGTCATGTCACAAAATGCATGCCCGTGGTCATGTTACGAAATGCTGCCCATGGTCATGTTACTAATTTCTGCCATTGATCATGTTACAAAATGCTGCCTGTGGTCATGTCACGAAATGCTGCCCGTGGTCACGTCATGAAATGCTGCCTGTGGTCAAGTTACGAAATGCTAAACATGGTCACTTTCTAAAATGCAGCCCGTGGTCACGTTACGAAATGCTGCCCGTGACCATGTCACGAAATGCTACCCGTGGTCATGTCACAAAATGCTGCCCGTGGGGATGTTACAAAATGATGACCCTGTCCACATCACGAAATGCATGCCCGTGGTCATCATGAAATGCATGCCCGTGGTCATGTCATGAAATACATGAACGTGGCCATGTCATGAAATGCTGCCCATGGCATTGTCACAAAATGCATGCCCGTGGCCAAGTTACGAAATGCTGCCAGTGGTCATGTTCCGAAATGCTTCCCACGCTCATGTTACGAAATGCTGCCCATGGTAACGTCACGAAATGCATGCCCGTGGTCTCGTCACGAAATGCAGCCCGTGGTCATGTTACGAAATGCATGCCCGTGGACATTTCACGAAATGCATGCACATGGCCATGTCATGAAATCCTGCCCATGGCAATGTTACAAAATGCTGCCCGTGGGGATGTTACAAAATGATGACCCTGTCCACGTCACGAAATGCATGCCCGTGGTCATCATGAAATGCATGCCCGTGGTCATGTCACGAAATACATGCCCGTGGCCATGTCATGAAATGCTGCCCATGGCAATGTCACAAAATGCATGCCCGTGGCCAAGTTACGAAATGCTCCAGTGGTCATGTTCCGAAATGCTTCCCACGCTCATGTTACGAAATGCTGCCCATGCTAATGTCACGAAATGCATGCCCGTGGTCTCGTCACGAAATGCAGCCCATGGTCATGTTACGAAATGCATGCCCGTGGACATTTCACGAAATGCATGCCCATGGTAATGTCACGGAATGCATTCCCGTGGTCATGTCTCAGAATGCTGCCCGTGGTCATGTAACGAAATGCATGCCCGTGGTTATGTCACGAAATACATGCACGTGGCCATGTCATGAAATGCTGCCCATGGCAATGTCACGAAATGCATGCCCGTGTTCTCGTCACGAAATGCTGCAAATGGTCATGTTACGAAATGCATGCCCATGGACATTTCACGAAATGCATGCCCGTGGTCATGTCTCAGAATGCTGCCCGTAGTCATGTCACAAAATTCATGCCCGTGGTCATGTTACGAAATGCTGCCCATGGTCATGTCAAGAAATGCATGCCCGTTATCTCATCACGAAATGCTGCCCATGGTCATGTTACGAAATGCATGCCCGTGGACATTTCCCGAAATGCATGCCTGTGGTCACGTCACAAAATGCATGCCCAAGGCCATGTCACAAAATGCATGCCCGAGGCCATGTCACGAAATGCTGCCCTTGGTCATATTACGAAATGCTGCCCGTGGTCATGTCACAGAATGCATGCCTGTGGTCAGGTCATGAAATGCTGCCCGTGGTCATGTCACAAAATGCATGCCAGGGGTCATGTCACGGAATGCATGCCCGTGGTCATGTCACTAAATACATGCCTGTGGCCATGTCACAAAATGCTGCCCATGGCAATGTCACGAAATGCATGCCCGTGGCCATGTTACGAAATGCTGCCCGTGGTCATGTTATGAAATGCTTCCCACGGTCATGTTACGAAATGCTGCCCATGGACATGTTACGAAATGCTGCCCATGGTCACTTCACGAAATGCATGCCCGTGGTCTCGTCACGAAATGCTGCCCGTGGTCATGTCACGAAATACATGGCCGTGGTCATGTCACGAAATACATGCCCGTGGTCATGTCACGAAATGCTTCCAGTGGCCATGTCACGAAATGCTGCCCATGATCTTCTCAAGGAATGCTGCCCGTGGCCATGTCACGAAATGCATGCCCGTGGCCAAGTTACGAAATTCTGCCCTGGTCATGTTACGAAATGCCTCCCACGGTCATGTTACGAAATGCTGCCCATGGTCATATTACGAAATGCTGCCCATGGTCACGTCACGAAATGCAGGCTCGTGGTCTCGTCACGAAATGCTGCCCGTGGTCATGTTACGAAATGCTGACCCTGGTCACATTACAAAATGCTGCTCATGGTCACGTTACGAAATGCTGCCCGTGGTCACATTACGAAATGCTGCCCGTGGTCATGTCACGAAATGCTGCCCGTGGTCATGTTACAAAATGCTGCCCATGGTCATTTCACGAAATGCTTCCCACGGTCATATTTCTAAAAGCTGCCCATGGTCATGTTACTAAATTCTGCCATTGGTCATGTTACAAAATGCTGCAAGTGGTCATGTCACGAAATGCTGCCTGAGGTCAAGTTACAAAATGCTAAACATGGTCACGTTATAAAATGCAGCCCGTGGTCACGTTACAAAATGCGGCCCGTGATCATGTCACGAAATGCTGCCCGTGGTCATGTCACAAAATGCTGCCCGTGGGGATGTTACAAAATGATGACCCTGTCCACGTCACGAAATGCATGCCCGTGGTCATCATGAAATGCATGCCCGTGGTCATGTCACGAAATACATGCCCGTAGCCATGTCATGAAATGCTGCCCATGGCAATGTCACGAAATGCATGCCCGTGGCCAAGTTACGAAATGCTGCCCGTGGTCATGTTCCGAAATGCTTCCCACAGTCATGTTACGAAATGCTGCCCATGGTCATGTTACGAAATGCTGCCCATGGTAACGTCACGAAATGCATGCCCGTGGTCATGTCTCAGAATGCTGCCCGTGGTCATGTAACAAAATGCATGCCCATGGTCATGTCACGAAATGCATGCCTGTGGTCAAGTTACGAAATGCTAAACATGGTCACTTTATAAAATGCAGCCCGTGGTCACGTTTCGAAATGCTGCCCGTGACCATGTCACGAAATGCTGCCCGTGGTCATGTCACAAAATGCTGCCCGTGGGGATGTTACAAAATGATGACCCTGTCCACGTCACGAAATGCATGCCCGTGGTCATCATGAAATGCATGCCCGTGGTCATGTCACGAAATACATGCCCGTAGCCATGTCACGAAATGAATGCCCGTGGGCAACTTACGAAATGCTGCCCGTGGTCATGTTACGAAATGCTTCCCACGGTCATATTTCTAAAAGCTGCCCATGGTCATGTTACTAAATTCTGCCATTGGTCATGTTACAAAATGCTGCATGTGGTCATGTCA
Organism: Huso huso; assembly: GCA_036884735.1. Lineage (NCBI taxonomy): Eukaryota > Metazoa > Chordata > Actinopteri > Acipenseriformes > Acipenseridae > Huso > Huso huso. Next base: position 19,325 of record JAHFZB010000619.1, read on the forward strand.
CGAAATGCTGCCTGTGGTCAAGTTACGAAATGCTAAACATGGTCACTTTATGAAATGCAGCCCGTGGTCACGTTTTGAAATGCTGCCCGTGACCATGTGACGAAATGCTGCCCGTGGTCATGTCACAAAATGCTTCCCGTGGGGATGTTACAAAATGATGACCCTGTCCACGTCACGAAATGCATGCCCGTGGTCATCATGAAATGCATGCCCGTGGTCATGTCACGAAATACATGCCCGTAGCCATGTCACGAAATGCTGCCCATGGCAATGTCACGAAATGCATGCCCGTGGTCATGTTCGAAAATGCTGCCCGTGGTCATGTTCGAAATGCTTCCCACAGTCATGTTACGAAATGCTGCCCATGGTCATGTCACGAAATGCTGCCCATGGTCAGCGTCACGAAATGCATGCCCGTGGTCATGTCTCAGAATGCTGCCCGTGGTCATGTAACGAAATGCATGCCCATGGTCATGTCACGAAATGCATGCCTGTGGTCATGTCACAAAATACATGACCAAGGCCATGTCACAAAATACATGCCCGAGGCCATGTCACGAAATGCTGCCCATGGTCATGTTACGAAATGCTGCCCGTGGTCATGTCACGAAATGCTGCCTGTGGTCAAGTTACGAAATGCTAAACATGGTCACTTTATAAAATGCAGCCCGTGGTCACGTTTCGAAATGCTGCCCGTGACCATGTCACGAAATGCTGCCCGTGGTCAAGTCACAAAATGCTGCCCGTGGGGATGTTACAAAATGATGACCCTGTCCACATCACGAAATGCATGCCCGTGGTCATCATGAAATGCATGCCCGTGGTCATGTCACAAAATACATGCCCGTAGCCATGTCACGAAATGAATGCCCGTGGGCAACTTACGAAATGCTGCCCGTGGTCATGTTACGAAATGCTTCCCACGGTCATATTTCTAAAAGCTGCCCATGGTCATGTTACTAAATTCTGCCATTGGTCATGTTACAAAATGCTGCATGTGGTCATGTCACGAAATGCTGCCTGTGGTCAAGTTACGAAATGCTAAACATGGTCACTTTATAAAATGCAGCCCGTGGTCACGTTTCGAAATGCTGCCCGTGACCATGTGACGAAATGCTGCCCGTGGTCATGTCACAAAATGCTGCCCGTGGGGATGTTACCAAATGATTACCCTGTCCACGTCACGAAATGCATGCCCGTGGTCATCATAAAATGCATGCCCGTGGTCATGTCACGAAATACATGCCCGTAGCCATGTCATGAAATGCTGCCCATGGCAATGTCACGAAATGCATGCCCGTGGCCAAGTTACGAAATGCTGCCCATGGTCATGTTCCGAAATGCTTCCCACAGTCATGTTACGAAATGCTGCCCATGGTCATGTTACGAAATGCTGCCCATGGTAACGTCACGAAATGCATGCCCGTGGTCATGTCTCAGAATGCTGCCCGTGGTCATGTAACGAAATGCATGCCCATGGTCATGTCACGAAATGCATGCCTGTGGTCATGTCACAAAATACATAAGAACATAAGAACATAAGAAAGTTTACAAACGAGAGGAGGCCATTCAGCCCATCTTGCTCGTTTGGTTGTTAGTAGCTTATTGATCCCAGAATCTCATCAAGCAGCTTCTTGAAGGATCCCAGGGTGTCAGCTTCAACAACATTACTGGGGAGTTGGTTCCAGACCCTCACAATTCTCTGTGTAAAAAAGTGCCTCCTATTTTCTGTTCTGAATGCCCCTTTATCTAATCTCCATTTATGACCCCTGGTCCTTTTTTTTTTTTTTTCAAGTCAAAGAAGTCCCCGGGTTGACATTGTCTATACCTTTTAGGATTTTGAATGTTTGAATCAGATCGCTGCGTAGTCTTCTTTGTTCAAGACTGAATAGATTCAATTCTTTTAGCCTGTCTGCATCATGACACGAAATTTTAAACCCGGGATAATTCTGGTTGCTCTTCTTTGCACTCTTTCTAGAGCAGCAATATCCTTTTTGTAACGAGGTGACCAGAACTGAACACAATATTCTAGGTGAGGTCTTACTAATGCATTGTAGAGTTTTAACATTACTTCCCTTGATTTAAATTCAACACTTCTCACAATATATCCAAGCATCTTGTTAGCCTTTTTTATAGCTTCCCATTGTCTAGATGAAGACATTTCTGAGTCAACATAAACTCCTAGGTCTTTTTCATAGTTCCCTTCTTCAATTTCACTATCTCCCATATGATATTTATAATGAACATTTTTATTGCCCGCGAAATGCAATACTTTACACTTTTCTCTATTAAATTTCATTTGCCATGTGTCATGCCCAATTTTGAATGCGGTCTAGATCATTTTGAATGACCTTTGCTGCTTCAACAGTGTCTGCCACTCCTCCTATTTTTTTGTGTCGTCTGCAAATTTGCCGAGTTTGCTTACTATATCAGAGTCTAAATCATTAATGTAGATTAGGAATAGCAGAGGACCTAATACTGATCCCTGTGGTACACCACTGGTTACCGTGGTCCATTTCGAGGTTTCTCCTCTAATCAGTACTTTCTGTTTTCTACCTGTTAACCACTCCGAAATCCATGTGCATGCATTTCCGAAATGAATCCCTGTGGCGTTCAGTTTGAGAATTAATCTTTTATGGACTTTGTCAAAAGCTTTCTGGAAATCTAAATAGACCATGTCGTATGCTTTGCAGTTATCCATTTTCAATGTTGCATCCTCGAAAAAGTCAAGTAGGTTAGTTAGACATGATCTCCCTTTCCTAAAACCATGCTGGCTGTCACCCAGGATATTGTTACCATATAGGTAATTTTCCATTTTGGATCTTATTATAGTTTCCATAAGTTTACATAGAATAGAAGTCAGGCTTATTGGTCTGTAGTTACCTGGTTCAGTTTTGTCTCCCTTTTTGTGGATCGGTATTACGTTTGCTATTTTCCAGTCCATCGGTACAACCCCTGTGTCAAGAGACTGTTGCATGATCTTGGTTAGCGGCTTGTAAAGAACTTCTTTCATTTCTTTGAGTACTATTGGGAGGATCTCATCCGCCCAGGGATTTGTTTATTTTAAGAGCTCCTAGTCCCTTTAACACTTCTGCCTCTGTTATGCTAAAGTTATTTAAAACTGGATAGGAACAGGTCGACATGTGGGGCATGTTGTCCGTGTCCTCCTTTGTAAAAATCTGTGAAAAGTAATCATTTAATGTATTTGCTATTTTTTTTTTCTTCATCTATGATTTTGCCATTTGTGTCTCTTAGACATTTAACCTCCTCTTTGAATGTTCTCTTGCTGTTATAATATTGGAAAAACATTTTGGAATTGGTTTTAGCCCCCTTAGCAATATTGATTTCTATCTCTCTCTTGGCCTTTCTAACTTCCTTTTTGACTTGTGTTTGCAGTTCCAAGTACTCTTTCTGTGTGCTTTGTTTTTGGTCCCTTTTAAACGCTCTGTAAAGTGCCTTTTTTTCGCTGAATATTTTTTTTAATTGATCTATTAAACCATTTTGGCCATTTTGTTTTAGATTTAGATTTGTCTACTTTTGGGATGTAATTGTTTTGTGCCTCTAGTACTACATTTTTAAAAGACAGCCACCCTTTTTCTGTGGATGTTTTCTCTATTTTACTCCAATCTACTTCTGTTAGTCTCCGTTTCATACCTTCATAGTTTGCTTTTCTAAAATTGTAAACCTTAGCTTTAGTCATTACTTTTGGGGTTTTAAAAAATATTTCAAATGAGACCATGTTGTGGTCTGAGTTTGCCAATGGCTCTCTGACCTCTGTTTTAGTTATTCTGTCTTCATTATTTGAAAAGACTAAATCAAGGCATGCCTCCCCTCTAGTCGGTGCCTGACCACAGTCATGTTACGAAATGCTGCCCATGGTCATGTGACATGACCAAGGCCATGTCACAAAATACATGCCCGAGGCCATGTCACGAAATGCTGCCCATGGTCATGTTACGAAATGCTGCCCGTGGTCATGTCACGAAATGCTGCCTGTGGTCAAGTTACGAAATGCTAAACATGGTCACTTTATAAAATGCAGCCCGTGGTCACGTTTCGAAATGCTGCCCGTGACCATGTCACGAAATGCTGCCCGTGGTCATGTCACAAAATGCTGCCCGTGGGGATGTTGCAAAATGATGACCCTGTCCACGTCACGAAATGCATGCCCGTGGTCATCATGAAATGCATGCCCGTGGTCATGTCACGAAATACATGCCCGTAGCCATGTCATGAAATGCTGCCCATGGCAATGTCACGAAATGCATGCCCGTGGCCAAGTCACAAAAAATGCTGCCCGTGGTCATGTTACGAAATGCTTCCCATGGTCATGTTACGAAATGCTGCCCATAGTAATGTCACGAAATGCATGCCCGTGGTCTCGTCACGAAATGCATGCCTGTGGTCATGTCTCAGAATGCTGCCCGTGGTCATGTAACGAAATGCATGCCCGTGGTCATTTCACGAAATGCATGCCTGTGGTCATGTCACAAAATGCATGACCAAGGCCATGTCACAAAATACATGCCCAAGGCCATGTCACGAAATGCTGCCCGTGGTCATGTTACGAAATGCTGCCCGTGGTCATGTCACGGAATGCATGCCTGTGGTCATGTCATGAAATGCTGCCCGTGGTCATGTCACAAAATGCATGCCAGTGGTCATGTCAAGGAACGCATGCCTGTGGTCATATCACGAAATACATGCCCGTGGCAATGTCACGAAATACTGCCCATGGCGATGTCACGAAATGCATGCCCGTGGCCAAGTTACGAAATGCTGCCCATGGTCATGTTACGAAATGCTGCCCATGGTAACGTCACGAAATGCATGCCCGTGGTCTCGTCACGAAATGCTGCCCGTGGTCATGTTACGAAATGCATGCCCGTGGACATTTCCCGAAATGCATGCCCATGGTAATGTCACGGAATCCAATTACATGGTCATGTCTCAGAATGCTGCCCGTGGTCATGTAACGAAATGCATGCCCGTGGTCATGTCATGAAATACATGCACGTGGCCATGTCATGAAATGCTGCCCATGGCAAAGTGACGAAATGCATGCCCGTGGCCAAGTTACGAAATGCTGCCCATGGTCATGTTACGAAATGCTGCCCATGGTCACGTCACGAAATGCATGCTCGTGGTCTCATCACGAAATGCTGCCCATGGTCATGTTACGAAATGCTGACTCTGGTCACATTACAAAATGCTGAAAATGGTCACGTTACGAAATGCTGCCCGTGGTCACATTACGAAATGCTGCCCGTGGTCATGTCACGAAATGCTGCCCGTGGTCATGTTACGAAATGCTTCCCACGGTCATATTACTAAAAGCTTCCCATGGTCATGTTACTAATTTCTGCCATTGATCATGTTACAAAATGCTGCCTGTGGTCAAGTTACGAAATGCTAAACATGGTCACTTTCTAAAATGCAGCCCGTGGTCACTTTACGAAATGCTGCCCGTGACCATGTCACGAAATGCTACCCGTGGTCATGTCACAAAATGCTGCCTGTGGGGATGTTACAAAATGATGACCCTGTCCACGTCACGAAATGCATGCCCGTGGTCATCATGAAATGCTGCTCATGGCATTGTCACAAAATGCATGCCCGTGGCCAAGTTACGAAATGCTGCCAGTGGTCATGTTCCGAAATGCTTCCCACGCTCATGTTACGAAATGCTGCCCATGGTAACGTCACGAAATGCATGCCCGTGGTCTCGTCACGAAATGCTGCCCGTGGTCATGTTACGAAATGCATGCCCGTGGACATTTCACGAAATGCATGCCCATGGTAATGTCACGGAATGCATTCCCGTGGTCAAGTCTCAGAATGCTGCCCGTGGTCATGTAACAAAATGCATGCCTGTGGTCATGTCACAAAATGCATGACCAAGGCCATGTCACAAAATACATGCCCGAGGCATGTCACGAAATGCTGCCCGTGTTTTTGTTACGAAATGCTGCCCGTGGTCATGTCACGGAATGCATGCCCATGGTCATGTTAAGAAATGCTGCCTAAGGTCACTTCACGAAATGCATGCCTGTGGTCTCGTCACGAAATGCTGCCTGTAGTCATGATACGAAATGCATGTCCGTGCAAATTTCACGAAATGCATGTCTGTGGTCATGTCACGAAATACATGTCCGTGAAATGCATGCATATGGCCAAGTTACTAAATGCTACCCATGGTCATGTTACGAAATGCCTCCCACTGTCATGTTACGAAATGCTGCTCATGGTAACATCACGAAATGCATGCCCGTGGTCTCGTCACGAAATGCTGCCCGTGGTCATGTTACGAAATGCATGCCCGTGGACATTTCATGAAATGCATGCTCATGGTAATGTCATGGAATGCATTCCCATGGTCAAGTCTCAGAATGCTGCCCATGGTCATGTAACGAAATGCAAGCCTGTGGTCATGTCACAAAATGCTGCCTGTGGTCATGTCACGAAATGCTGCCCGTGGTCATGTTACGAAATGCTGCCCGTGGTCATGTCACGGAATGCATGCCCATGGTCATGTTACGAAATGCTGCCCATGGTAACGTCACGAAATGCATGCCCGTGGTCTAGTCACGAAATGCTGCCCGTGGTCATGTTAACAAATGCATGCCTGTGGACATTTCATGAAATGCATGCCCATGGTAATGTCACGGAATGCATTCCCGTGGTTATGTCTCAGAATGCTGCCCGTGGTTATGTATCGAAATACATGCCTGTGGTCATGTCACGAAATGCATGCCTGTGGTCATGTCACAAAATGCATGACCAAGGCCATGTCACAAAATACATGCCCGTGGCCAAGTTACGAAATGCTGCCCATGGTCATGTTACGAAATGCTGCCCATGGTCACGTCACGAAATGCATGCTCGTGGTCTCATCACGAAATGCTGCCCATGGTCATGTTACGAAATGCTGACTCTGGTCACATTACAAAATGCTGAAAATGGTCACGTTACGAAATGCTGCCCGTGGTCATATTACGAAATGCTGCCCGTGGTCATGTTACGAAATGCTGCCCGTGGTCATGTTACGAAATGCTTCCCACGGTCATATTACTAAAAGCTTCCCATGGTCATGTTACTAATTTCTGCCATTGATCATGTTACAAAATGCATGCCTGTGGTCAAATTACGAAATGCTAAACATGGTCACTTTCTAAAATGCAGCCCGTGGTCACTTTACGAAATGCTGCCCGTGACCATGTCACGAAATGCTGCCCGTGGTCATGTCACAAAATGCTGCCTGTGGGGATGTTACAAAATGATGACCCTGTCCATGTCACGAAATGCATGCCCGTGGTCATCATGAAATGCTGCTCATGGCATTGTCACAAAATGCATGCCCGTGGCCAGGATCACGAAATGCTGCCAGTGGTCATGTTCACGAAATGCTGCCCGTGGTCATGTCACGAAATGCTGCCCATGGTCATGTCACGGAATGCATGCCCGTGGTCATGTCACGAAATGCTGCCCGTGGTCATGTCACGAAATGCATGCCCGTGGACATTTCACGAAATGCATGCCCATGGTCATGTCACGGAATGCATGCCCGTGGTCATGTCTCAGAATGCTGCCCGTGGTCATGTAACAAAATGCAATGCCTGTGGTCATGTCACAAAATGCATGACCAAGGCCATGTCACAAAATACATGCCCGAGGCATGTCACGAAATGCTGCCCGTGGTCATGTCACGAAATGCAAGCCCGTGGTCATGTCACGAAATGCATGCCCATGGTCATGTTACGAAATGCTGCCCGTGGTCATGTCACGGAATGCATGCCTGTGGTCATGTCACGAAATGCATGCCTGTAGTCATGTCACGAAATGCATGTCCGTGGTCATTTCACGAAATGCATGTCCGTGGTCATGTCACGAAATACATGTCCGTGAAATGTCATGAAATGCATGCCCGTGGCCATGTCTAAATGCTACCCATGGTCATGTCACGAAATGCCTGCCCGTGGTCATGTCACGAAATGCATGCTCATGGTAACATCACGAAATGCATGCCCGTGGTCATGTCACGAAATGCTGCCCGTGGTCATGTCACAAAATGCATGCCCGTGGACATTTCATGAAATGCATGCCCATGGTAATGTCATGGAAATGCATGCCCGTGGTCATGTCTCAGAATACTGCCCGTGGTCATGTAACGAAATGCATGCCTGTGGTCATGTTACAAAAATGCTGCCTGTGGTCATGTCACGAAATGCTGCCCGTGGTCATGTCACGAAATGCTGCCCGTGGTCATGTCACGGAATGCATGCCCATGGTCATGTTACGAAATGCTGCCCATGGTAACGTCACGAAATGCATGCCCGTGGTCTAGTCACGAAATGCTGCCCGTGGTCATGTTAACAAATGCATGCCCGTGGACATTTGACGAAATGCATGCCCATGGTAATGTCACGGAATGCATTCCCGTGGTTATGTCTCAGAATGCTGCCCGTGGTTATGTAACGAAATACATGCCCGTGGTCATGTCACGAAATGCATGCCTGTGGTCATGTCACAAAATGCATGACCAAGGCCATGTCACAAAATACATGCCCAAGGCCATGTCAAGAAATGCTGCCCATGGTCATGTTATGAAATGCTGCCCGTGGTCATGTCACGGAATGCATGCCTGTGGTCATGTCCTGAAATGCTGCCCGTGTTCATGTCACGAAATGCTGCCCATGGCAATGTCACGAAATGCATGCCCGTTGCCATGTTACAAAATGCTGCCCGTGGTCATGTTACGAAATGCTTCCACGGTCATGTTACAAAATGCTGCCCATGGTCATGTCACGAAATGCATGCCCATGGTCACTTCACGAAAATGCATGCCTGTGGTCATGTCACGAAATGCTGCCTGTGGTCATGTCACGAAATGCATGCCTGTGCACATTTCACGAAATGCATGTCCGTGGTCATGTCACGAAATACATGGCCGTGGTCATGTCACAAAAAACATGCCCGTGGTCATGTCACAAAATGCTACCCATGGCCATGTCAAGAAATGCTGCCCATGGTCATGTCACGAAATGCATGCCCGTGGCCATGTCACGAAATGCATGTCCATGGTCATGTCACGGAATGCATGCCCGTGGTCATGTCACGAAATGCCTCCCGTGGTCATGTCACGAAATGCATGCCCATGGTCACTTCACGAAATGCTTGCCTGAGGTCTCGTCACGAAATGCTGCCCATGGTCATGTTACGAAATGCATGCCCGTACACATTTCAGGAAATGCATGCCCATGGTCATGTCACGGAATGCATTCCCGTGGTCAAGTCTCAGAATGCTGCCCGTGGTCATGTAACAAAATGCAAGCCTGTGGTCATGTCACAAAATGCATGCCTGTGGTCATGTCACAAAATGCATGACCGTGGCCATGTCACAAAATACATGCCCGTGGTCATGTCACGAAATGCATGCCCGTGGTCATGTCACGAAAATGCTGACCGTGGTCATGTCACGGAATGCATGCCCATGTTCATGTTACGAAATGCTGCCGTGGTCACTTCACGAAATGCATGTCCGTGGTCATGTCACGAAATACATGCCGTGGCCATGTCACGAAATGCATGCCCGTGGCCATGTCACTAAATGCTGCCCATGGTCATGTCACGAAATGCATCCCCCGTGGTCATGTCACGAAATGCTGCCCGTGGTCATGTCACGAAATGCATGCCCGTGGCCATGTCACGAAATGCTGCCCGTGGTCATGTCACGAAATGCATGCCCGTGGTCATGTCACGAAATGCATGCCCATGGTCATGTCACGAAATGCATGCCCGTGGTCATGTCTCGAAAAATGCATGCCCGTGGTCATGTCACAAAATGCATGCCTGTGGTCATGTCACAAAATGCATGCCTGTGGTCATGTCACAAAATGCATGACCAAGGTCATGTCCATGTCACAAAAATACATGCCCGTGGTCATGTCACGAAATGCTGCCCGTGGTCATGTCACGAAATGCTGCCCTTGTTCATGTCACCAAATGCATGCCCATGGTCATGTCACGGAATGCATGCCCGTGGTCATGTCACGAAATGCATGCCCATGGCAATGTTACGAAATGCATGCCCGTGGTCATGTCACAAAATGCTGCCCGTGGTCATGTCACGAAATGCATGCCCGTGGTCATGTCACAAAATGCATGCCCGTGGTCATGTCACGAAATGCATGCCCATGGTCATGTCACGAAATCCATGCCTGTGGACATGTCATGAAATGCTGCCTGTGGTCATGTCACGAAATGCATGCCCGTGGTCATGTTCACGAAATGCATGCCCATGGCCATGTCACGAAATGCATGGCCGTGGTCATGTTACAAAATGCATGCCCGTGGTCATGTCACGAAATGCTGCCCATGGCCATGTCATGAAATGCTGCCCGTGGTCATGTCACGAAATGCTGCCCGTGGTCATGTCACGAAATGCATGCCCGTGGCCATGTCACGAAATGCATACCCGTGGTCATGTCACGAAATGCATGCCCGTGGTCATGTCACGAAATGCATGCCCATGGTCATGTCACGAAATGCATGCCTGAGGTCTCGTCACGAAATGCTGCCCATGGTCATGTTACGATATGCATGCCCGTACACATTGCAGGAAATGCATGTCCGTTGTCATGTCACGAAATATATGGCCGTGGTCAGGTCACGAAATACATGCCCGTGGTCATGTCACGAAATGCATGCCCATGGCCATGTCACGAAATGCTGCCCATGGTCATGTCACGAAATGCATGCCCGTGGCCATGTCACGAAATGCATGCCCGTGGCCATGTCACGAAATGCTGCCCATGGTCATATTACGAAATGCATGCCCTTGGCCACGTCACGAAATGCATGCCCGTGGTCATGTCACGAAATGCATGCCCGTGGTCATGTCACGAAATGCTGCCAGTGGTCATGTCCGAAATGCTTCCCATGGTCATGTCACGAAATGCTGCCCGCGGCCATGTCACGAAATGCATGCCCGTAGTCATGTTTCGAAATGCTGACCATGGTCACGTTACAAAATGCTGCCCATGGTCACATTACGAAATGCTGCCCGTGGTCACATTATGACATGTTGCACCTGGTCACATTACAAAATGCATGCCCGTGGTCATGTCACGAAATGCATGCCCGTGGTCACAACACGAGATACTGCCTGTGGTCATGTTACGAAATGCTGCCCATGGTCATGTTATAAAATGCAGCCCATGGTCACGTTACAAAATGCTGCCTGTGATCATGTCATGGAACGCATGCCTGTGGTCATGTCACAAAATGCTGCCCATGGGCATGTTACAAAATGATGTCCCTGGCCACGTTACGAAATGAAAGCCTGTGGTCCTCACGAAATGCATGCCCGTGGTCATGTCACGAAATACATGAACGTGGCCATGTCATGAAATGCTTCCCATGGCAATGTCACGAAATGTATGCCCGTGGCCAAGTTACGAAATGATGCCTGTATACATGTTACGAAATGCTTTACACGGTCATGTTACGAAATGCTGCCCATGGTCATGTCACAAAATGCATGCCCGTGGTCTCGTCACGAAATGCTGCCCGTGGTCATGTTACGAAATGCTGCCCATGGTCATGTCACGGAATGCATGCCTGTGGTCATGTCATGAAGTACTGCCCGTGGTCATGTCACAAAATGCATGCCAGTGCTCATGTCACGGAATGCATGCCTGTGGTCATATCACGAAATACATGCCCGTGGCAATGTCACGAAATGCATGCCCATGGTCATGTCACGAAATGCATGCCCGTGGCCATGTCACGAAAAATGAATGCCCGTGGTCATGTCACGAAATGCATGCCCGTGGTCATGTCACAAAATGCATGCCCGTGGTCATGTCACGAAATGCATGCCCGTGGTCATGTCACGAAATGCATGCCTGTGGCCATGTCACGAAATGCTGCCTGTAGTCATGTCACGAAATGCATGACCCTGGCAATGTCACGAAATGCTGCACGTGGTCATGTCACGAAATGCTGCACGTGATCATGTCACAAAATGCATGCCCGTGGTCATGTCACGAAATACATGCCCGTGGCCATGTCACGAAATGCATGCCCCATGGTCATGTCACGAAATGCATGCCCGTGGCCATGTCACGAAATGCATGCCCGTGGCCATGTCACGAAATGCATGCCCGTGGTCATGTCACGAAATGCATGCCCGTGGCAATGTCACGAAATGCATGCCCATGGTCATGTCACGAAATGCATGCCTGTGGTCATGTCACAAAATGCATGCCCATGGTCATGTCACGAAATGCATGCCCGTGGCCACATTTCACGAAATGCATGCCCGTGGTAATGTCACGAAATGCATGCCCGTGGTAATGTCACAGAATGCATGCCCGTGGCCATGTCACAAAATGCATGCCTGTGGTCATGTCACAGAATGTATGCCCATGGTCATGTCACTAAATGCATGCCCGTGGCCATGTCACAAAATGCATGCCCGTGGTCATGTCACGAAATGCATGCCCGTGGTCATGTTACGAAATGCATGCCCGTGGTCATGTCACGAAATGCATGCCCGTGTTCATGTCACGAAATGCATGCCCGTGGCCATGTCATGAAATGCATGCCCGTGGTCATGTCACGAAATGCTGCCCGTGGCCATGTCACGAAATGCATGCCCGTGGCCATGTCACGAAATGCTGCCCGTGGTCATGTCACGAAATGCATGCCCGTGGTCATGTCACAAAATGCATGCCTGTGGTCATGTCACGAAATGCTTGCCTGTGGTCATGTCACGAAATGCATGCCCGTGGTCATGTCACGAAATGCATGAAATGGCATGCCCGTGGTCATGTCACGAAATGCATGCCCGTGGCCATGTCACGAAATGCATGCCCGTGGTCATGTCACGAAATGCATGCCCGTGGTCATGTCACGAAATGCATGCCCGTGGCCATGTCACGAAATGCATGCCCGTGGTCATGTCACGAAATGCATGCCCGTGGCCATGTCACGAAAATGCCCATGCCAAAATGTGGTCATGTCACGAAATGCATGCCCGTGGCCATATCACGAAATGCTTGCCCGTGGTAATGTCACGAAATGGATGCCCGTGGTCATGTCATGAAATGCATGCCCGTGGCAATGTCACGAAATGCTGCCAGTGGTCATGTCACGAAATGCTGCACCTGGTCATGTCACGAAATGGATGCCCGTGGCCATGTCACGAAATGCATTTCCGTGGCCGTGTCACGAAATGCATGCCCGTGGCAATGTCACGAAATGCATGCCCGTGGTCGTGTCACAAAATGCATGCCCGTGGTCATATCACGAAATGCATGCCCATGGCCATGTCACAAAATGCATGCCCGTGGTCATGTCACGAAATGCATGCCCGTGGTCATGTCACGAAATGCATGCCCGTGGTCATGTCACGAAATGCTAAATTAGTGGCCATGTCACGAAATGCATGCCCGTGGTCATGTCACGAAATGCTGCCTGTGGTCATGTCATGAAACGCATGCCTGTGGTCATGTCACAAAATGCTGCCCATGGGCATGTTACAAAATGATGTCCCTGGCCACGTTACGAAATGCATGCCCGTGGTCATCACGAAATGCATGCCCGTGGTTATGTCACGAAATGCATGCCCGTGGTCATGTCACGAAATGCATGCCCGTGGCAATGTCACGAAATGCATGCCCGTGGTCATGTCACGAAAATGCATGCCCGTATTCATGTCACGAAATGCATGCCGTGGTCATGTCACAAAATGCTGCCCATGGTCATGTCACAAAATGCATGCCCGTGGTCATGTCACGAAATGCATGCCCGTGGTCATGTCACGAAATGCATGCCCGTGGTCATGTCACGAAATGCATGCCTGTGGTCATGTCACGAAATGCATGCCCGTGGTCATGTCACAAAATGCATGCCGGTGTCATGTCACGAAATGCATGCCCGTGGTCATGTCACGAAATGCATGCCCGTGGCCATGTCACGAAATGCTGACCGTGGTCATGTCACGAAATGCATGCCCGTGGCCATCTCTCGAAATGATGCCCTTGGTCATGTCACGAAATGCATGCCCGTGGTCATGTTAGAAGATGCTGCCCGTGTTCATGTCACGAAATGCATGCCCGTGGTCATGTCACGAAATGCATGCCTGTGGTCATGTCACGAAATGCATGCCTGTGGTCATGTCACGAAATGCATGCCCGTGGTCATGTCACGAAATGCATGTCCGTGGTCATGTCACGAAATACATGCCGTGGATCATGTCACAAAATGCATGCCCGTGGTCATGTCACGAAATGCATGCCCGTGGCCATGTCACGAAATGCATGCCCGTGGTCATGTCACGGAATGCATGCCCGTGGCCATGTCACGAAATGCATGCCCGTGGCCATGTCACAAAATGCATGCCCGTGGTCATGTCACGAAATGCCTGCCCGTGGCCATGTCACGAAATGCATGCCCGTGGCCATGTCACGAAATGCATGCCTGTGGTCATGTCACGAAATGCTGCCCGTGGTCATGTCACGAAATGCATGCCCGTGGTCATGTCACGAAATGCATGCCCATGGTCATGTCACGGAATGCATGCCCGTGGTCATGTCACGAAATGCATGCCCGTGGTCATGTAACAAAATGCATGCCTGTGGTCATGTCACAAAATGCTGCACGTGATCATGTCACAAAATGCATGCCCGTGGTCATGTCACAAAATACATGCCCGTGGTCATGTCACGAAATGCATGCCCGTGGTCATGTCACGAAATGCATGCCCGTGGTCATGTGTCAAAATGCATGCCCGTGGTCATGTCACGAAATGCTGCCTATGGTCATGTCACCAAATGCATGCCTGTCGTCATGTCACGAAATGCATGCCCTTGGTCATGTCACGAAATGCATGCCCGTGGTTATGTCACGAAATGCATGCCCGTGGTTATGTCACGAAATGCATGCCCGTGAAATGTCACGAAAATGCATGCCCGTGGCCATGTCACTAAATGCATGCCCATGGTCATGTCACGAAATGCCTGCCCGTGGTCATGTCACGAAATGCTGCCCATGGTATGTCACGAAATGCATGCCCGTGGTCATGTCACGAAATGCTGCACGTGGTCATATCACAAAATGCATGCCCATGGCCATGTCACGAAATGCATGCCCGTGGTCATGTCACGAAATGCATGCCCGTGGTCATGTCAGAAATGCATGCCCGTGGTCATGTCACAAAATGCATGCCTGTGGTCATGTCACAAAATGCATGCCTGTGGTCATGTCACAAAATGCATGCCCGTGGCCATGTCACAAAATGCATGCCCGAGCCATGTCACGAAATGAAATGCTGCCCGTGGTCATGTCATCATGTCAAAATGCATGCCCGTGGTCATGTCACAAAATGCATGCCTGTGGTCATGTCACGAAATGCTGCCCGTGTTCATGTCACAAAATGCTGCCCATGGCAATGTCACGAAATGCATGCCCGTGGTCATGTCACGAAATGCATGCCCGTGGTCATGTCACGAAATGCTGCACGTGGTCATATCACGAAATGCATGCCCGTCGTCATGTCACGAAATGCATGCCGGTGGTCATGTCACGAAATGCATGCCTGTGGCCATGTCACGAAATGCATTGCCGTCATCATGTCACAAAATGCATGCACGTAGTCATGTCACGAAATGCATGCCCGTGGTCATGTCACAAAATGCATGCCCGTGGTCATGTCACAAAATGCATGCCCGTGGTCATGTCACAAAATGCATGCCCGTGGCCATGTCACGAAATGCATGCCCATAGCCATATCACGAAATGCATGCCTGTGGCCATGTCACGAAAATGCATGCCGAAATGGCCCATGTCACGAAATGCTGCCCGTGGTCATGTCACGAAAATGCCGTCCCACGGTCATCACATGTCAAAATGCTGCCCATGGTCATGTCACGAAATGCATGCCTGTGGTCATGTCACGAAATGCATGCCCGTGGTCATGTCACGAAATGCATGCCCGTGGCCATGTCACGAAATGCATGCCCGTGGTCATGTCACGAAATATGCATGCCCGTGGTCATGTCACGAAATACATGCCC
>JAHFZB010000620.1:0-35360 GCA_036884735.1 Huso huso
CATGGCTGGTAGTGCAGGAAACGTGATAAAACTCGGGCTGAAAACACAATACCATGGTTGATTATTGAGACGATCGCAACTGATTCAACAAGTTCATGTGTTTTGTTGATCCAGATTTTTAGTCCTGCTGGTTTGCATTAAAACCTTGACTGCTTCGTGTGCTGGTACGGCAGATCAGCGCGTTGCTAGGATACACACTTCAAGCCTTTACGTTCGTCTTGCAGAAGACAAATCACAAGCAGGCCTATTGGATGCACGGTTTCTTCATTTAAAAGATGCACTGCTTGCTTGTTTCAGTCGAGATGCCTCACATCTCCACTGCACACAGTAAAAGATGCACTGCTTGCTTGTTTCAGTCGAGACGCCTCACATCCCCACTGCGCACAGTAAAAGATGCACTGCTTGCTTGTTTCAGTCGAGACGCCTCACATCCCCACTGCGCACAGTAAAGATGCACTGCTTGCTTGTTTCAGTGAGACGCCTCACATCTCCACTGCACACAGTAAAAGATGCACTGCTTGCTTGTTTCAGTCGAGGCGCCACATCCCCACTGCACACAGTAAAAAGATGCACTGCTTGTTTGTTTCAGGCGAGCCTCATCCCCACTGCACACAGTAAAAGATGAACTGCTTGCTTGTTTTTGCCACATTCTGTGTTTTCTTCCAAAGTAGCAGATGGGTGCTGGCATTTTAGATGATTGAGAATGTACTTGTTGATTTTACATGAAATGCTTGTGCTGCAGAGATTACATTGCACGGTGATCTCGCTTAACTTTTTCAAAATACTTCCAAGCACTGCATTTTTTTTTTTTTAAAGATGCTATTTTCACTGCTCATGTATTTCCTTAGCCAATAGCAGAGCTAGGTAGGAAGAGCCCCGCCTCCCTGTCAGTTATCAATGAGGTGACAATTGTAGTGGCTGATCACTTTTTAACTTGCTCCTCTGTCAAAATACCATGCCAAGCTTTTTTTCGGGTGTAGTTAGCTAATTTTTCCATTTCTTTTAGAAATTAACGAGTAATGAAACTCGATCACAGCATTACGTTTAGGGGTGTTAATCATTTAAAATTTAAATGGTTAAACGTTAGCAAAGTGTCAAATGTTTTTGCTTAATTGTTTAAACTTTGTCAAATGTGCAGTTCAAATATTAAGAACAGGAGGGTGTCTGCAAACAACGCCTACTCAGAGTTTTCTTTCGTTGTCCATTTCCTACCTTTGTCACGTGACATCATTGTCACTGGATATTCACCTCGCAATTTCCAGCATGCTTTTGCTCTCATGACTATCAATGTTATCTTTGGAGATCTAAATAAACCGAGCTGTCTGGGCACATTGTGATATAAAGGGAGACTGTGCTCTGCAGAGCTTAGTTACAAGCAGCAACACAGGAACAATGTTAAAATACATGAAAATATAACTACTGGTGCTGGATCTAGTGAGGAGGAGGTGGAGCCCGGCAAACAACAATGCAAGTGCATGGCTGGTAGTGCAGGAAACGGATAAAACTTGGGCTGAAAACACAACACCATGGTTGATTACTGAGACGATCGCAACTGATTCAACAAGTTCATGTGTTTTGTTGATCCAGATTTTTAGTCTTGCTGGTTTGCATTAAAACCTTGAGTGTGAGTGTGTGCTGGTACGGCAGATCAGCGTTGCTAGGATACACACTTCAAGCCTTTACATTCTGTCTTGAGAAGACAAATCACAAGCAGGCCTATTGGATGCACGGTTTCTTCATTTAAAATTAAGGCAACACTATTTTTATCTATTAAATCTACCAGTACCTTTTGTTTCAAAGCACGTTGTGTTTGGATTATATGGCAATACTATAGAAAAATAAGCTGAATTTAGTACAATTGTTACATTAGTCACGGTTTGTGAGAGATTAATTCAAATTCTTTGCTTTTGGATATAAATGTGAACAGTACTGAACAACCATAGTTCAGAAATTACTTCTGTTAAATACAGTATTTTAAATTATTATTACAATGTTAATCTGATGCAGACGCATATTCTTTTCAGTTGTTAAATGTAAGTCCTTTGTATTTTTTTTGTTTTTATATAATTGAAGTGTTCTCATTTGAATGCAAGTCGTGCTTTTTTTGTTTAACTATTATGCACAACACTGTTTTTAGTTATTAGGCGTCTGTTAAAAAAAACTAACGTTTGTTTATTTTGAAAAATAAAACCTCAATGCATGGATAATCATTGATAAATGTCTACACGATACTCAAATATGAAATGAGGGTGCCGACTGCACCTCTACTTAACAGGATCAACTGCATTTTTAAGGAGAGTTGAAAAGCTGAGGTAAAACACTGAACAATCAGAAGACCTTTTACAGGCATATAGGCTATGCGATCATTTATAGAAAGCTATTTATTTAAAAAGATATAGCACTCTCAATGTTTTTACTTGAACGTTTAAACTAACTATTTGTAGAAGTCTAAAAGTCTAAAATAAATGTAATGGAATCAAGCACCCTAATAACGCTACACATGTACAATAATATCCTCTATTTAGACACTGAACATTTCTAATGTTATGTACAGTACTTTAGTTCTTCTCCCTTGGTATAATCGGGTAGGAGTGCCAGTGTGAAAGGGGCTTATATCTGTATCTTAAGATCACCAGTAGTGAGTCCTATCCTGAACTGGTGTGAGTGGTACAGGAAAAACAAATAGCTAGTAATGTAACCCACATGCTCCCTCCCTCCTCTCTGCCACTATCACGGAATCTAGAATGACAATGTCACAGCTACTGGGAGTCACTCACCTGCTAGACTGCATTCTGAATGTGACTGCCCGTCTTCCTTTCCACCTCCTTGCATGCTGTTGAGAAAGCCTTCCTCTCCAGCACCTTGCTCTCTCCACACAGATTCTCTCCAGCTCAGGGATGTTTGGTTTGAAGTCCCTCGGATTCTTCCTTCCCTGGTTCCATGTGGTCAAACTCTACTCAGGAGGCTCCTGTTTAATATGGTTAATCCAGCACCTCTTCTTGTTTCACAGGAAGGGGTTCTTCTGTCTGAGAGATCTCCAATTCACTGTGCTCAGCTTTAACCTCAGAGACCTGTGGCTGACTGCTGTCACATTGCATCTCACAGAGCTCCTGTTTAATGGGGAGGGAAGCCAGCCCAGAGACCTCCGTTCTAAAGGGGACAAGTTCAGGTTCAGAGAACTCCTCTTTAATCTGGACAGATTCCATCTCCACACTGTCCATGGCAGCACACGGGATTCTGCTTAGTAGCAGCTGAAAAAGAAATGCATTTATTTAAATATAGTGCTACTAAGGCCATTCAAGGGACCGACAAAACCTGGATTTAATAGCAGGGCTGACTTTACTATTGAAGGGACACAGAATTTCTTGTAATACGTTTTTATAATACCAGGAGGATTGTATCTGTCTAATCTCAAGAATGATGGATGAAAGTTACTATAGTTCTCTTTTCGTTAAATAAGTATGTTTAGTGTTTTATAATACATTCTCTTAAAGATTGATCAGCAAGGAGTCATTTTGTCCTCAAACCTTGGTTGTTAGGAGCTTATTGCTCCTTTTAGGAGGCTGTGTGGTCCAGTGGTTAAAGAAACAGACTTGTAACCAGGAGGTCCCCGGTTCAAATCCCAGCTCAGCCACTGACTCATTGTGTGACCCTGAGCAAGTCACTTCACCTCCTTGTGCTCCGTCTTTCAGGTGAGACGTTGTTGTAAGTGACTCTGCAGCTGATGCATAGCTCACACACCGCTTTGTGATGGTGGTCCACTATGAAAGTGGTGGTCCTATATAACACTAAAGATTGTTAGTATTATTATTATTATTATTATTAGAATCTGTTTCTTGAAGGATCCCAGGGTGTCAGCTTCAACAACATTACTGGGGAGTTGGCTCCAGACTCTCACAATTCTCTGTGTAAAAAAGTGCCTCCTATTTTCTCTTCCAAATAGCCCTTTATCTAATCTCCACACACATACATAATGTAATGAGATGTAAGAGAGTAATAAGAATTAAAAATAAATAAATCCCTAGAGAATTGTGTTTATTTATTACCTTAAAATAAGTACTACATACATAAACAGTGTGTTGCCATGGCAATTGGTGATCAAAGAAATAATAAAGTAAAATAAAACAAAAATAAAATCAATAAATAATAAGGTCATCGCCTACAGTGATGACTTTGAAGTCATAATGCATTGCAAGTGTTATTAGGGAATGGTGTGTCGCGTTTTCAAGCGCGTCACTGAGCTGCGCTGCGAGGTTTTGAGACGCGCTTCTCTACAAGCGGCGTGTGACGTCAGAAAGACAGCAGCCAAGAGCAGCCGGCGCGCGCCCGGGTAACAGAACGAAACCCGTATTTACCCGCGAGACGCTTTCAGAACAATGAAAATTTGTCTGAAACCCGCGAAGCTGTCAGCCCTGAAACACGCAGACTGTGAATGAGAGGATGAGAAGAAAACAAACGCGCTGACACAGACACGCCGCTTCACAAATACACACACACACAGAAAAAAAACAACGCGCTCCTACCACACTACAACCCGGACCTTTCAAAATAATACAATATAACAGCGCTCTGTAGTTTATAAACACATTGTAGAGCCCATGCAGACTCTCTTACCTCCTCTGCTCTCCCTCAGTGTCTGAACGGATAAAACAACGCGCTCCTACCACACTACAACCCGGACCTTTCAAAATAATACAATATAACAGCGCTCTGTAGTTTATAAACACATTGTAGAGCTCCATGCAGACTCTCTTACCTCCTCTCTGCTCTCCCCTCAGTGTCTGAACGGATAAAACAACGCGCTCCTACCACACTACAACCCGGCCCTTTCAAAATAATACAATATAACAGCGCTCTGTAGTTTATAAACACATTGTAGAGCTCCATGCAAACTCTCACCTCCTCTCTGCTCTCCCTCAGTGTCTGAACGGATAAAACAACGCGCTCCTACCACACTACAACCCGGACCTTTCAAAATAATACAATATAACAGCGCTCTGTAGTTTATAAACACACAGAGCTCCATGCAGACTCTCACCTCCTCTGCTCTCCTCAGTGTCTGAACGGGTCTGTCTCCCACAGGACGAGGAATATACCAATCACAAAATACAAACTGTTCAGCGCGGTTTAACAATTCATCTAATATGGACCGCAAAGGGAATTGTGATACCGGGGATCTTTTAATTAAAAACTAACAAGGCTTTCAATTGTATCACCGTAAACGACCTGTTTGTAGCTCTAGTTTTTCAAATGAATACAATTTTAATTCAGGTAACCCCCTCCACCATGCCGGAGTTGGTACAGCCTTTTATCACCCGGGACGCTGTGACTGGAGGCAGCAGCGCCGATGCAGAGAGTTTTTTGCAGATATATACTCTGTGTTTTGTATCGATATTGCTATTCCAGTCATCTTCTTCAGAACAAGATGTTTAAACACTGACGGTATATCCCTGATAATGTTTTTAGACGTATATTAATTTAATTCAAGTTTAGCGCCGTTGTCACAAACAGATCCACAATGGCGTAGGCATGGCGCAGTTTCTTAGCTTTCTCTTCGCTCGTCTTGAGGTTCAGTGCGTGTGAACTTGTTTTGGTAAATACAGCACAGGGTCGCAGAAAGGTCATTCTTTACGAGTAAACTTCCAAGCAGTAACCTCTGCTATTTCTACCACATGCTTTTATTTAGTTTCTCTTAAACTGTATTATTGTCTCCTATTCTTTATCCAGGACAGTATTCCTCCCTGCTGTCCAGCGGCACAGATTTAGAATCTTCCTCAGACTGCGCTGCGAACTAAACCAGGCAACAGAGCCGCCTCCACAGCAGCAGAAGAGTCATCAGCAATGAGACACGCCAAGGAGTGCGCTGCCTCCAGAGACTCGAGGGGTCGATATCAAAGCTGCTTCCTCCAGGCTTTAATTAACTGCTATTGATTTTAAAAAAGGACAAAACATCATGTTAATGTTACAACATGAAAAAAACTAAACACACTGAGAGTGCTGAAGAGGACTTGAAATACAGTGCATACTCAGCTGTGTGGTTCTAGTTTTGTAAAATGAACAGGTGGTTTACCTCTTTAAAATAAATAGGAGTTAATTAAAGACTGGCGAAAAGCTTTGAAAAGATGTCCTGAGGTGTCTTATTGTGATTAAAAGCGTCCCATTCCACAAGAAAACCTTGAGAGGCTGCTAGAAAACTAAAGCCTTTTGAATGAAATGCTTTATATTATATGAATAACTATCCAGTGGAGTGACAGAGCAGGCTACCAAACTAAATGTAATAATGAATAATGAAATCAGATATTATTAATGTCTTAGCAGACACCATTATCCAGGGCAACTTACAATTGTTACAAGATATCACATTATTTTTACATACACTTACCCATTTATACAGTTGGGTTTTTACTGGAGCAATCTAGGTAAAGCACCTTGTGCAGTAGTGTCCCCACCTGGGATTGAACCCACAACCCTCCGGTCCAGAGTCCTAACCACTCCTCCACACTGCTGTCCAGATAATGTATGTCAGAGAAACTAATAAATCATTTCAATTACCTGAAAGGATGAAAGAAAACTAAAGGTCTGATTTCTTAAGTTACATGTTTTCATTGTAAAAAGTCACTCTCTTTTGTTTTGTTTTATTATTATAAAGGCATCACAGAAACCTTGTTCATACCTAATACTGAATGAAAGCAGTGAAGCAGCACAGTAGATCTGCACGCTGGGTAGAAGGGCATCACTGGTATGCAGAGCAGAGAAAGACCAGCAAAAGCAACAGGACCAGCTTGCATTGCAGGTATTTCAAATGATAATTATTCATGGTATTGAAGAAGACTGGCCCCTCCCCTTGCCCAGAGCAGCCATTTTAAATGCAGTTATCTGTTTATGAGCACAGCGCCATGGCAACAGACATCATGCTGTTCATGTTCAGCACTGACATAACGGTGACATCATAAAGGAAAGTGATGTCATAATGTCTCTGGCAGTGAATTTTAATTTGAATCTTCATTGCAGAGATTTACTCCTGAGAGGTAAGTTCACAGAGTTTCTGTTCACTATTTATTTTGTATTTATTTATTTATTTATTTATTTATTTATAGAGATTCAAGTAAGACCAATATACATGCATTGTAATTGAAATGTGTAAAAAACACACACACACATATATATATTTGAAGAAGTGCTAACTATCTTTAAAATCCATTCTCTCATCTCTTCTTAGCTTTACCGAATTCCACTAAGAGCAGAAATGTCTTCATCTAGACAATGTGGGGAAGCTATAAAAAAAGGCCAACAAGATGCTTGGATATATTGTGAGA
Organism: Huso huso; assembly: GCA_036884735.1. Taxonomy (NCBI): domain Eukaryota; kingdom Metazoa; phylum Chordata; class Actinopteri; order Acipenseriformes; family Acipenseridae; genus Huso; species Huso huso. The sequence goes on from JAHFZB010000620.1 coordinate 7,317, forward strand.
AGTGTTGAATTTAAATCAAGGGAAGTAATGTTAAAACTTTACAATGCATTAGTAAGACCTCACCTAGAATATTGTGTCAGTTCTGGTCACCTCACATAAAAGGATATTGCTGCTCTAGAAAGAGTGCAAAAGAAGAGCGATCAGAATTATCCTGGGTTTAAAAGGCATGTCGTATGCAGACAGGCTAAAAGAATTGAATCTATTCAGTCTTGAACAAAGAAGACTACGGGTGATCTGATTCAAGCATTCAAAATCCTAAAAGGTATAGACAATGTTGACCCAGGGACTTTTTTCAACCTGAAAAAAGAAACAAGGACCAGGGTTCACAAATGGAGATTAGATAAAGGGGCATTCAGAACAGAAAATAGGAGGCACTTTTTTACACAGAGAATTGTGGAGGGTCTGGAACCAACTCCCCCATTAATATCGTTGAAGCTGACACCCTGGGGATCCTTCAAGAAGCTGCTTGATGAGATTCTGGGATCAATAAGTTACTAACAACCAAACGAGCAAGATGGGCTGAATGGCCTCCTCTTTGTAAACTTTCTTATGTTCTTATGTTCTAACCTAGCTCGCTATTCCTTATCCAATGCTGCCATCGTGGCCATTTGTTGAACTGTTATTTAATAACCTAACTTTTTATTTATTTGAACACACAACACAGCTCTCAGTGATAAGCGGTTGCTGGTGCCCTGCTGTTTACAATGGGTAGTACAGGTAGTAAAATTCAGTAAAAGACATTATTACTGTTATTATTATTTATTTCTTAGCAGACATCCAGGTCGATTTACAATTGTTAAAATATCACATTACAGAATATCATAATACAGATAAGAGTAGTTATGAAAGTACCATAAAATCAATTCAAGTAAGAGCAAAATAAAGCACACAGTAAATTATAAGAGCGAATTCGACTAAGAGCAGCTAAACATGATAGTAACTGATAGGAACACGTAGTAAGCATGATAAATGCATGACAATGATTTCAAATAAGAGCAATTACAGAAAACCTTATTATTTATACACAGTATTATTATTATTATTTATTTCTTAGCAGACGCCCTTATCCAGGGCGACTTACAATTGTTAGAAGATATCACATTATTTTTACATACAATTACCCATTAATACAGTTAGGTTTTTACTGGAGCAATCTAGGTAAAGTACCTTGCTCAAGGGTACAGCAGCAGTGTCCCCCACCTGGGACTGAACCCACGACCCTCTGGTCAAGAGTCCAGAGACCTAACCACTACTCCACACTGCTGCCCATTCTCCTGGTTATCCTGTATATATTATTTTTGCTGTATTTTAAGAATGTATCTGAAATGTCTATTTTTGCACAGAGGTTAAGGTTAATACGAGTCATTTCAAAGGGCAACTGAGCTGTGTTCAGATAAAAAAGAAAAAAATTCAAGTTATTTCAACAAACAGTTTTAGTAAATGGCCACACGATGGCAGCATTGGATAAGGGAATAGCGAGAGCTGCCCCCTGCCTGCCTCCATGAAGTTCACTGCCTGCGCTGCCCATTGTAACCCGGGCCGCCGACAGAGCCGCCAAATTAATGAGCCCCAGGGGCGTGTCTCAGTGTGGAACAGCTGTATCTCATTAAATATGTTGGTTTGTTCAGAAGGAAGCCAAGCGAGGAGGTGTTTGCGTTTGTTTTGCAGATTACGACGCACAGAGCTCGTTAAAGCAGGTGAATGCACACAGGTTATATGTTTAGGGGTTAGGAGAGTTATTTTGGTCGGGAGGAGGGTTGAAAGAGTTATTTTTAAGGTTGGGGTGAGGGAGGGAGGAGCTATTTTAAGGTTGGGGTAGAGGGAGGGAGGGGAGGGGTTAGGAGAGTTATTTTAAGGTTGGGGTGGAGGGAGGGGGGGGGAGGGGTTAGGAGAGTTATTTTAAGGTTGGGGTGGAGGGAGGGAGGGGTTAGGAGAGTTATTTTAAGTTTGGGGTGGAGGAGGGAGGAGGAGGGGTTAGGAGAGTTATTTGGTTGGGGTGGAGGAGGGAGGGAGGTTAGGGAGTTATTTCCACACAGTGGAGGGAGGGAGGAGGAGTTATTTTAAGGTTGGGGTGGAGTGGAGGGGAGGGCCAGGAGTTATTTTAAGGTTGGGGTGGAGGGAGGGGAGGGCCAGGAGAGCTATCTTAAGGTCAGTGGAGTGGAGGAGGAGGCCAGGAGCCATTTTGTCAGTGGAGGAGGAGGATGGCAGACATTTCATCTCTACCAAAGTGATGATGAAGGGTCAGTGGTCATCTACAACAAAGTGATGATGATGATGATGTAACAGTATATCATCTTACAACAAAGTGATGATGAGGTCATATCATTCAACGTCAGCGATGATGATGATGTAACAGCATATCATCTCTTTAACAACAAAGTGATGATGATGATACCAGGACATCATCTCAACCAGTCAAAGTGATGATGATGATGCCTATTGTCATCCTGACAACAAAGTGGATGATGATGATGATGGGTCAGGAGACATTCCCAATACCAAAGGGATGTGAGGATAAATAGAAGAGCCATCTCTACGGTCAGGGCGTGATGATGATGAGTGATGGGCCAGAGAGCCATCTCAACAAAGTGATGAGCGATGATGGCCGAGAGTCATCTCAATAACAAGTGATGAGCGATGGTTTCATCTTACTGGGTCAGCGATGATGATGTGATGTAACAGAAGAGCCATCCACAACAAAGTGATGAGCGATGAGTGATAACAGAGACATTCAATACCTGGAATGATGATGAGAGCAACAGTGAGTTGCTCATCTCAATACCAAAGTGATGAGTGAGCAACAGTATTTCATCTCTGGGCCAGCCCAGTGATGATGATGGCCAGGATATCATCTTACCAAAGTGATGTGATGTGATGCAATAGAAGAGCCATCTCTTGGTCAAAGGATGATGAGTGATGATAAAATAGGAGACATTCCTACAATGGGGAAGTGATGAGTGAGTGATGGCCAGGAGAGCCATCTCTAACAAAGTGAGGAAACGATAACAGGAGTCACCTCAATGGTCAAAGTGATGTGATGATGATAACAGGGGACATTCCGTCAGCGATGAGGATGTGATGGCCTGTGGTCATCTTAACAATAAAGTGAATGATAAAGCGATGCAACAGAGTTATCATCTCTACGACCTAAGTGATGTGATGAGGAACAGGAGTCATCTTGTCAACAAAGTGATGATGATAAATAGATATTTAATTTCTAACAAAGTGATGATGATGTGATGCAACAGGCTATTTCATCTCTGTCAGTCAAAGGATGTGATGTGATGTAACAGGTGACATCATCTACGCCCAAAGTGCATGATGATGACAACAGAGATCTGATTCCTGGCTGTCAAAGTGATGATGAGGGCCCAGTGGTCATCTCTCAATATCAGAAGTGATGATGGATGATGAGGCTCAGAGCCATCTTAAGGTCAAAGTGATGATGAGGGTCAGGACATCACACACAACAAGTGAGAGGCCAGGAGAGCCATTCACAGTCAAAGTGATGAGCGTGATGAGGGGTCAGGTTTCATCTCTGCCTGAAGTGATGATGAGCAACAGGAGAGCCATCTCTACGCGATGATGATGAGGCTTGAGAGTCATCTTCAACGTCAAAGTGATGATGTGATGAGTGAGGGTCAGGAGACACCCTAAGGTCAAAGTGGAGGGAGGATGTGGCGTCAGACACATCTCTCAACGTCAAAGGATGGAGGATGATGATGTCAGGAGAGCTCATCTCTCACGCCCAAAGTGATGATGATGATGACAACAGAGAGCCATCTCAAGGCTCAAAGTGATGATGTGAGGTCATATTGTCATCTCACAACAAAGTGATGAGCGTGATGATGAGGGCCAGGAGCCTATCTGCAATAACAAAGGGATGATGATGATAACAGTATTATCATCTCCTACGTCAGCGAGGAGTGAGCAGACTATCTCAATAAATAAAGGCGATGATGAGGAGCAATAGATATCATTCTCTACGGTCAAAGTGATGGAGGATGATGATAACAGTATATCATCTGGCCCAAAGTGATGATGATAACAGGAGTTGCTCACTCCTGGGTTCAAAGTGATGAGCGAGTGTGATAACAGGAGAGTCATCTCACATCAAAGTGAGATGATGATACGTGAGCCATCTGGCCTGAAGTGATGAGTGATAACAGGACACATTCAAATAACAAAGTGATGAGGAGCGGCCAGAGCCATCCTCATCAGTGATGATGTGAGGTCAGGATATCATCTCTATCAGCGATGATGATGAGGTCAGAGAGCCATCTCAAGGTCATCTGATGATGATGTGATGTGATACCAGAGAGCCATTCAATAACAAAGTGACGAGGAGGGCTCAGGAGAGCCACTTACCAAAGTGATGTGATGATAAAATAGAGCCATCTTTGGTCAAAGGAGGAGGATGTGAGCGCTTCAGGAGAGCCATTCAGCTCAGCGGATGATGTATTCGCAAGAGCCATCTTGGCTCAAAGTGGAGGAGGATGTAACAGTGGTTTCATTCAAGGCCAAAGTGATGATGGCGGGCCAGAGCTATCACTTCCTACGGGTCAAAGTGATGAGATGATGTAAATAGGGTCATTCAAGGTCAAAGTGATGATGAGCGGGCCCAGAGAGCCTTCTCATTGGGCCCAAGGATGATGATGATGATGTAACAGTATCATCTCTGGCCGACGGCAAAGTGATGATGAGCGGGTCAGGATGAGCTCATCTCTTAATGGCCCAAAGTGATGAGATGTGATGTAACAGAGAGCCATCTCACAGTCAGTGATGATGATGATGTAACAGGGACATTCCACACAAAGGAGGAGGAGGCCAGGAGACATTCTACAGTCAGTGATGAGGAGGTCAGGAGTCATCTTACAAATAAAGGATGAGGATGGCCAGGAGAGCTCATCTACTGGCCCAAAGTGATGATGAAAATAGTATCATCTCAATACCAAAGTGATGAGTGATGCTGGCTCAGGAGAGTCTTCACGTCATGTGGAGGATGAGGAGGAGCAACAGGTGGTCATCTCTATTGGCCTAAAGTGATGGAGTGATAACAGATATCATATCAATGAAGTGATGCGATGATGTAACAGGATATCATCTCTCACCAGCGGATGCGAGATGAGGGTCAGGAGAGCCTCATCTCTACCAGCGATGAGTGATAAACAGGAGACATCTCACAAAAGTGATGATGATGATACCAGGACATCATCTCACGGCCCAAAGTGATGATGATGATGATGGCCTGAGTATTATCATCTCAAAGTGATGATGATGATGATAACAGGACATCCTTGCCAACAAAGTGATGCATTTATTTTGATGACAACAGTATCATCCTAACAAAATATTTATTTTACGGGCCCAGATATCAACACCAAAGTGATGATGATGATGCAAATAGAGCATCTCAACAAAGTGATGATGATGATGTACCAGGACATTCATCTCCGTCAACAAATTTTATATTTTATTTATTCCATCTCACAATCAAAGATGATGATGAGTAACAGTATTATTCATCCTAACAAATATTTTATTTATGGAGTGATGCAATGAGAGCCATCTTCTACCAAAGTGATGGCGATGTGATGATACCAGTATCTTGGCCAACAAGTGGATGGAGTGTGGAGGCCTAGGAGTTATTTATCAAGGTCAAAGTGATGATGAGGGAAATGGCCAGAGACATTCAAGACGCAAAGGAGGAGGAGGGGTCAGGGAGAGTCATCTTGGCCGAAGTGATGAGGAGGGGTCAGAGAGCCATCTGGCTGGCCTCAAAGTGATGTGATGTGGGTCAGGAGAGTCATCTCACGGTCAAAGTGATGATGATACCAGAGCCATCTCACAACAAAGTGATGAGTGATGATGTAACAGTATTATTTCATCTCACAGTCAAAGTGATGATGATGATACCAGGAGACATCTACGTCAATAAAGTGATGATGAGTGATGTAACAGTGATATCATCTCGTCAACAAAGCATGATGGAGTGGCAGTCAGTATCATCTCAAGGTCATCTGATGATGATGATGATGGGTCAGATATCATCTTGGCCCAAAGTGATGATGTGAGCAAAATAGAAAAGCCATTCCTAAGGTCAGTGATGAGTGAGTGAAGGGCCAGGAGAGCCATCTTCAATGACGAAGTGATGAGTGATAACAGGGAGAGCCATCTTCTACAACAAAGTGATGTGAGTGGGAGGAGAGTCATCTTCTACACAGCGATGATGAGGCCAGAGTCATCTCTTACGTCAGCGCGATGTGGTTTGTCAGGAGCAGAGCCATCTCACAGTCTGGGGCGGGATGATGATGATGTAATCTGGAGAGCCATTCACAGTCAGCAAGAGGATGATGTGATGGGGCCAGGAGACATCTTTGGCTCAAAGTGAGGAGGATGTGAGCGGCCGAGGATATCATCTTGGGTCAGGGCAGATGAGCGATGTGATGTAACAGAGTCATCTCTACCAGCTCAAAGTGATGTGATGATGTGAGCAAAATAGGAGCATTATCTGGCCGTCAAAGTGATGGACGATGTGAGTGGTCATGAGTCATTCAACAAAGTGATGAGTGGAGGAATAGGAGACATCTTGCTGGCTCAAAGTGATGAGCGAGGTCAGGGGAGCCATTCAAGGTCAAAGTGATGATGAGCAAGAGGGTCAGGACACATCTTTGGCCAACAAAGTGAAATGAGGAAATGTGATGGCCTGAGGAGAGTCATCTGGGCTCAGCGGAGGAGGAGGTCAGGAGCCATCTCACAGTCAGCGATGATGAGGCCCAGGGAGCCATCTCGTCAACAAAGTGATGAGTGATGCGAGTGAACAGGAGAGTCATCTACACCAAAGTGATGATGATGATGGGCCTGTGATGGTCATCTTGGCTGTCAAAGCAGATGATGATGAGCAACAGGAGAAGTTTACCCCACAACAAAGTGATGACCGGAGGAGGGCTCAGGAGCATTATCATCTCAAGGTCAAAGTAGAGGACGGAGGAGGGTCAGGAGAGCTGAATACCCTGGCCACAGTGACCTGATGTAGAGGCCAGGAGAGCCATCTCTGGCAATAAAGTGATGAGCGAGCGGCCTGGTGTATTGTCATCTGGCCTGGAAGTGATGAGGAAGCCAGGTGGTCATCTCTTGGGCTGGGGCGATGTGATGAGCATGAGGTCAGAGAGCTCATCTTGGCCAACAAAGTGAAATGATGTGAGGAGGGGCCAGGAGAGTTATTTTAAGGTGGGGGGAGGAGGAGGGGCTAGAGAGCTATTTTAAGGTCAGTGGAGGGAGGAGGAAATAGGGAGTTATTTTGTCAGGTGGAGGGATGGAGGAGGGGTTAGGGAGAGTTATTTGGGTGGGGTGGAGGGAGGGGAGGGGCTAGGAGATTTTTTCAAGGGGGTGGAGGGAGGGGTAAATAGAGAGTTATTTTGCTGTTGGGGGAGGATGAGGGAGGGAGGGGGGAGAGCTATTTCATGTCTGGGGGTGGGAGGAGGGGTTAGAGAGTTATCGGCGGTTGGGGTGGAGGGAGGAGGGAAGGGGGGTTATTTTAAGGTCAGTGGAGGAGGAGGAGGCTGGAGAGTTATTTTAAGGTTGGGGTGGAAGGAGGGGAGGGGAGGGTTTAGGAGAGTTCTGTGATAATTAATAATCTCATATTAATTTATAGTATTTCACGGTTGAAAATCATTGGTTACATTTGCACATTTTCCTTAAGATTGTACAGTATATATACATGTTCTCTCAGCCGGACACATCTGCATTGTTCGGCAGGATAATCTGAATGTTTTTAAGCAGGTGGATTGTAAATATTTATAATAATATTAATATTGTTATCGGAGACTCCAGAAACCTGTACAAATTAATCACTAGAAGTAATACCATACAAAGTTAATGTTAAATTAGACTTTTAAATGTTTGCTCTGTTACCATTTGAGGGATTCATGGGATTCAGAGGATACGTTTTCATGGATTTTCATTATTATTTGCAAACTGTGGCTACCTTAAGGTAAGTGCTACTTTACCGTCTGCTGTCTATTATTTTATTAATAATGTCGCAGTATGTTTTACAAAGCCTGTGCTAATTATTCGGTTTTGTGTTATACTGCAGTTAGTATTTTTTAAATCTGTTTTTCTTTGTGCTGTGCTGCTAAAATCTTTAATATTTGATGTTCCGTTTTGTCATCAGAGAGCTGCAGTCCCTTCACTGATGAATACACTGTAGGTAAAGTTGTTTAGAGAAATAAGTGGACTAAAAAAACTAAACTCTAACAGCAAGTCCTTCTGTTATATTTTCTTGTTTATTCCTATAGACATTATGGTTATCAATTAAATGTCAATTAAATGACGCTTTGGGGTGATAAAACAAATATGTAACAAATACAAAGAAAAAAAGAAAACATGATTAAATGCATCACACCTTAATATCTCTTAGAAATGTAAAAACACTGATATATATATATATATATATATATATATATATATATATATATATATATATATATATATTAATGGCGGGCGCTGCCCACTTCTCCTAGCAGGACTTTCCAGGATCCTGGGCTGGGAGTTTCCCATCACCATCTGCCTGTACTTTCCCTCACCAGCTGTCGACAGGGTATTTCCAGCCATGTGCGGATTGGCTGGGGTGGAAGCGCCTCCTCCAGCTCCCCTATTAAAGGGACTGTGAGCAGGACCTCTGGGTTAGCTCTGGAGAAACTAGATTGTTTAAACCTAAGAACGCGTTTTTTAACGCGCTAATCACAGTCCTCTGTTTTGATCCCACAACTTCGCTCTGCATTGTCTGAGGCTACATTGTTGAGTGGACCAAAAGCATATTGCTGTAGAACGGCTCGCGACAGCGTAGCTCTCGTGAGGGAGCTCACACAGGGTAGTAGCTCTCACAGAACGAAGGTCCCCACAGCGTAGCTCTCACAGGGAGCTCACAGGGTAGTGCTGCAGAACGAAGGCTCCTACAGTAGCTCACAGGAGCCACAGGGTACAGGGTAGTGCTGCAGAACAAGGCGGCCCTACAGCGAGTCTCACAGGAGCTCACACAGGGTAGTGCTGCAGAACGGCGTCTTGCCAGCGTAGCTCTCGCAGGGCCCACACAGGGTAGTGCCAGAACGGCGGCTCCACACAGCGTGGCCTCGCAGGGAGCCCACAGGGTAGTGCTGTAGAACGAAGGCTCGCACAGCGTAGCTCTGCAGGGAGCCACACAGGTAGCGCAGAACCAAGGCCTGCACAGCCGAGTCCTCACAGGAGCTCACAGGTAGTGCTGCAGAACTAAGGCTCGCACAGCTTAGGGCCTCGCAGGGAGCCCACACAGGGTAGTGCTGCAGAACGGCACTGCACAGCGTAGCCTCACAGGGAGCTCACACAGGGTAGTGCTGCAGAACGAAGGCTCCCACAGCGTAGCCTCGCAGGGCTCACACAGGGTAGTGCAGAACCAAGGCTCCCACAGCGTAGCTCACAGGAGCTCACACAGGTAGTGCTGCAGAACGGCGTCCCACAGCGTAGCCTCACAGGAGCTCACAGGGTAGTGTTGCAGAACGAAGGCTCCCACAGGGAGCTACAGGACACAGGTAGTGCTGCAGAAACGAAGGCTCACAGCTTAGCTCCCACAGGGAGCCCACAGGTAGTGCTGCAGAACGAAGGTCGCACAGCGTAGCCTCACAGGAGCCCACACAGGTGGCAGTGCTGCAGAACGGTCGAGACAGCGTAGCCTCACAGGAGCTCACACAGGTAGTGCTGCAGAACGAAGGCTCCCACAGCCGTAGCCTCACAGGAGCACACAGGGTAGTGCTGCAGAACGAAGGGTCTTAATAGCCGTAGTTTCACAGGAGCTCACATAACAGGTAGTGCTGCAGAACGAAGGTCCCACAGCGTAGCTCTCACAGGAGCTACAGGGTAGTGCTTGCAGAACGAAGGTTCCCACAGCGAGCTCCTCACAGGAGCCTGCTACAGGGTAGTGCTGCAGAACAAAGGTTCTACAGCCGTAGCCTCACAGGAGCTCACACAGGGTAGTGCGGTAGAACCGAAGGCTCCCACAGCTGCAGCCTCACAGGGAGCTCACACAAGGTAGTTCTGCAGAACGAAGGCCAGACAGCGTAGGCAGCCTTGCAGGGAGCTCACACAGGTAGTGCTGCAGAACGGTGCCCCACAGCGTAGCCTTTGCAGGGAGCTCACAGGAAAAAGGCAGAACGAAGGCCCCACAGCGTAGCGTGCCTCGCAGGAGCTCACAGGTAGTGCTGCAGAACGAAGGCTGCACAGCGAGCTCTCAGGGAGCTCACACAGGTAGTGCTGCAGAACGAAGGCTCGCAGAGCGTAGCCTCCTCACAGGGAGCTCACACAGGGTAGAGCTGCAGAACGAAGGCTCACACAGCGTAGCTTCCTCAGGGGAGCTCACAGGGTAGTGCTGCAGAACGAAGCCCCACAGCGAGTCTCGCAGGGAGCTCACACAGGGTAGTGCTGCAGAACGGTTGCTCGCACAGCGTGAGTTCTCAAAGGAGCTCACACAAGGTAGTGCTGCAGAACGGTCACATACGAAGCTTCCTCACAGGAGCTCATACAGGGTAGTGCTGCAGAACGGCGGCTCGCATACAGCCGAGTGCTCTCGTAGGAGCTCACACAGGTAAGCGCGTGGTGCAACTGGAGCCTCATTCTGCAGCAATACCCTAATAAAAATACAGGTGAAAACACCAAATATGCAGCAGTTTGAAAGGGTTTATTAAAAAATCCCAATGGTTCTTTTGATATATGGTATTGAGTTTCACATGAAAGTAAAGTTTAATGTTTATGTTAGTTACATTTGTTCATTAGATTTTGGCATCATGATTTGTTTACCTATAGAGTATTATCTTTTTAAAGCATGACCAGCTGTTATTATTTGGTCATGATCAGGTGTTTTCACCACAGCGACGCATAGGTTTTCAAGTGTCAAAATACAATGTGCTACAACACATATATTCTGCAATGCCCCTAATAATAAAAATACAGGCAAAAACACCAAATATGCAGCAGTTTTGAATGGGTTTATTAAAAAAAATCCCAATGGTTCTTTGATATATACAGGCAGGCTGAGTTCTCTTCATGAAGGTAATAATGTGTTGATGTGTTAGTTACATTTGTCTATTAGATTTTGGCCTCAAGGATTTTGTTTACCTATAGAGTGCATATTTTTTAAAGTATGACAATGTTATTATTTGGTCATTATCATGTTAAAAATTACAAAGCAACACGACATTATATAGTGGCAATCAAAAATTAAGTGCATTGACAATGAACTACATGGTCACATAATAAGAATCAGTCATCTAGCTAGCTAGACATAAAAAATTCATGAATCTCCTCTCCCCTCTACTTTCTCATAATTTCCCCTCTCCTCATCCCCTCTCACCCTCCTAATCCCTCCCCTTTCTCACCCTCTCCCCTCCCCATCCCCCTCACCTCCTCCTAATCTCCCTCCCCACTTTCTCACCCTCCCCTCCTCATCATCCTCCACCTCTCCTAACCTCCCTCTACTTTCTCACCCTCCCTCCTCATCCCCTACCTACCTCTCCTAACTCCCTCCCCCTACTTTCTCACCCTCCCCTCCTCATCCTCTCACCTCTCTCTCCAATCTCCTCCCCACCACCCTTCCCCTCCCTCCCTCCTTCCTCTCTCCTCCCTCCCCTAATATCCCTCCTCCCCTTCCCCTTTCTCACCTCGTCCTGGGCATTCTTCCATTCTAGAAGGTATAAGACACCGTTGATGAAGGACAGGCCGCACAAGTCCAGGCTGCATAAAAGTACACGTCACTGATCCCCGTCCACCTGGTATGACTGGTATGTGGATTGAACTGGCATTCATGATGGATACACCTGGGAGAGAGAGAGCGGGGAGGACTTACAATTGTTATAAGTTATCACATTATTTTGTATACAATTACCCATTTATACAGCTGGGTTTTTACTGGAGCAACCCAGATAAATTACCTTGCTCATGGGCAGCAGCAGTGTCCCCACCTGGGATTGAACCCACAACCCTCCAGTCAAGAGTCCAGAGCCCTAACTACTACCCACACTGCAAGATCATGAATGACAGTATTAGTATTAATTGATTCCTCTCCCCTCTTCCTCTCTTCTTCCCCCCTCCCTCCTCTTGAGAGTGACTCACCTGCTACCAGTTGGAATATCCCGACAGCAAGCCTTGACCCGTGGGGGAGATAGCTTGAAGCGTGAAGACCCCGAGACCCACGGAACTGACAATAATGGTGAGAGAGACAGGACCCAGCACACTTTTTGTGTCTTCCCTTACATCCTGGAAAATACTGAGGAGGTGGAGGTACGAAACAAACACACAAAAATTAATAAATATTATCAAGAAAGCAGAAACAAAAATGTTGAAAAGTAATATTCACGGAAGAAGTCAAATCCAATTTGAAATTGGCGGATTTTTTTCAGAACTTGTCTGTTCGCCTGGGACTGGGCTTAGTTTTCTTATAACAGTATATGCACACCAGAATAAATTAAGCGAGTGCTTAATTCATGCTAATAAGTAATGTACACCGAGAGCGGTTTAATGAGATGAATGCAGAAGAAAGTAAAAGAAAAGAACTGTACGTTATTAAAAGAAATTAGACTACTTGATCGCTTTGTGAACCTCCATAGCTTTTTAAGTACAAAGGAAAATCCTGTAGTTTTAATGTTAGTGTCCTTGGTGTGGTGAAGGAATAAAACAAAGACCCAGGATTTAATATTAAACTTAGTAAAAAAAAAAAGCAATTGCTGAAACTCACAAAGTCAACGCCTGCAGCTTCACCTAGTGTCATTTAAACCCGAACCGGAATCAAATACTATTCAACTATCAGGGATATGGAAGTTGGATTTACCAGAATCAACTTTTTAATTATGACGTTGCCAGAAATGTAACATACAAACCAAAAAGACATTGTGAACTCCAGTGCTGTATTTTTGAGATACTGACTGTATAATAATTGTATATTGTAAAGTAATAATACAATAATCAGTTTACAAGCTGAAGTTCATTAACCTGTCCTTGCGAGTGAGACAGTGGCTCAATCTTATTTGATTGGTCCATAGCACGCGAATATTCGTGGTGCGAAGAAATAAAACACATTATTTGAAAATTCGCTCGCTTCATTCGCTTCCACCGCCACGCCTGTGGTGTATTGCTCCATTTAAAACTCATAGGTTCATTCTTTTTATTCGCCGCTTCATTCTCGTCCGTCTGCAGCAGCTTTTCACAGTGCTGATGAAGGCACTAGAGTCCCAAACGCGTTTCCGCCTGTTCGTCTGTCTGCCTCGCCGCTCGTCTGCCTGTCTGTCTGTCTGTCTGTCTGTTCATCTGCCTGCCTTGTCTATCTGCCTGCCCGTCTGTCTGTCTGTCTGCCCGCCTGTCTCATCCGCCCGTCTGTCCGTCGTCTGTCTGTCTGCCTGCCCGTCTGTCTGTTCGTCTGCCCGCCCGCCCGCCCGCCTGCCCGCCTGCCCGTCTGTTCGTCTGTCTGTCTGTCTTGTCGTCCGCCCGCCTGCCCGCCCGCCTGTCTGCCCGTCTGCCTGCCTCGCCCGTCTGTCTGCCTGTCTGTCTGTCTGTCTGTTCCTGCCTGGGTTTATTTCAGTTAATGTTGTTCTTACTGGAAACGGCACATATGACCTGTGGGATTGCTACAGATGATGTCTAGAATGGACCCGAATAAACCTAGAGAGAGAGAGAGAGAGAGAGGAGAGAGAGAGAGAGAGAGAGAGAGAGAGAGAGAGAGAGAGAGAGAGAGGATTAAAAAAACAAACACTGGCTGCATTTAATCCTCCTCCCACGAATGAATATTCTTCAAACTGTTTGATAGCATAATTCAGCCAATCCTGGTCTATGGAGTGATACCAAGGATGGCTTAACTTGACAGCTTGAACCCAAGTTTCAAAGACTACAGCGTGAGTGCACGGGGTAAAATAACCGCCATTCCAAATTTAAAAAAGAAAGAAATGACAGGACTATTAAATCCAGATTAAACATTTTGAAGAAAAAAGACCTCCAGAAAGTTGGGTATAAACTATTAAAGGGGATCTCAAGTTTTTTTGTGTGTGTGTTACATGTTACAACTGTTGTTTAAGTAGGATTGTGTATTGTTTTTTTGACATCCTGACCAGTGTTTTACACTATTAACTACATTTCCCATCATCCTCCTGCTCGCATGCATGATGGGGGTGATAGGAAATGTAGTTCTGAAGTTCTTCTGAAGGGCATGGAAAGCCACATCTTGAAACAGCACTGTGTAGAATGCAATTTAATAGTTTAAAAAGTGGTCAAGGTGTCAAAATAAAATAACACACACACACCTTAATTAAACAGTGTGGCAACACATGGGAACATGTAACAAACACACACACACACACACACACGTCATGAATGACCAAGTTGTTAAAATGGTGGGGTGGAGCAAGTGTTATTATTATTGTGTGCACTAAATGTTCTTTTTAATATATTCACGGTTATTATAATGTGTTTGATTTTTATTATTATGATGTGTTTGATTTTTTTATTTATAATTCTAGTGTGTGAAGTTTCTTTTTTTATCACTGCGTGGTTTGTTTTGCTGTGATACTAATTGTTAATTTATGTGCTTGAACAGCACACCTGAGACCAGTTTGGGATCCCCTGACTCCTGACTCCCACAGTAATCATCTCCAGTGTTTTCTGCACCACCCTAACCTATCCTCACAGACAATAAAAAAGAGTGCTTGACTCACAAACGAGAGAAAAAAATGAATGAACGGTGACGAGAGAAGAGGAATAGACCCGCAAGAATGACCTGGATATTGAAGGATTAAGTAGGGGAGCAGGTGACAAGAGTGTGGAACAGAGCTGTAGAAGAAAGAACAACGTTTCGTGGACAAAAAAGTATGGATGATTGATAGAGACGCGACTCAGGCAGCACACAGGGAAGTACACTAAAAAAACATATTGGTTCTCATGTTTGGCTGCTTAAGACGCTGGATAGATGTTATTTTTGTGATTTAATACTGTGACTGTTATACCCCTTCCGTGATAAACCGGTGGAATTGGTTGAATGAGCAGAGACTGTGTGCTTTTTCTTTGATAGATCAATTGAGTGGAAGTTTGACTATGCAGTAAATCTGTAGGACCAAATTGTGTTTATATACGTTGTGCTGGAAGACTGATTTTCTGGGGCTAGAGTGTAAAGGATCAGCGTTGCCGTGGCTGAACTGTTATTGCTGCACGGGAGAATCTGTGAGCGTTCCTGAGGCTAGAGTGAGCTGCGCTGAACATGGACTACCTTTCTGAGTCCTCTGTAGGCACGGTGTAACGAGTTGGATTTTTTTTTTAGCTATCAACGGAATCGACTGAGATTCGTGAGATTGATATTTTTTTTATTTTTTGTTTTCTTGCATACCAAGATTTCTACCTGTCACGGTGGACAAGTAGTTGCACCTCGATTTTAGGACTTATTCATTGTTCGTACAAATACGATTTTATTTTTGTTGCAACACCTTCGTTATTGAATGATGTTTTAAAAATGTGTACCGAGTATGCTATCCTGTGTTAACCAGATGAGCGAGAATAAGGAATACTGTTGTAACTGAAGTTTTTTATATTTTAAAGAATTTGTACTAAATAAAGCTATTTATAATTGTATCTTTAGTGGTCCTGGATTAAAAAAAAAAGAACCTGCAAAGAAGGATTTGATAAAAGTTTATTAAATATTAGATCGAATCACGAAAGAACATATTTCGGGACCTGGTGCCTGTATATTCCACCAGGTGGCGGTAGTTTGGCTGCTCAGCAATTAAAGCAATTATACTGCCTTGACTTTCTTAATTGTCCTTCGTGACACACACACAAAACAACTTGAAATCCCTTTACAGATAAATCAGAATAGAATTACTTGAAATGTCCATACTTGCTGGTTCCTTCATCGTGTTCTCTCAAATCCTTTATTCCTCAGCTTTCCTGAAACACACTTCAAAACTTCAATTCTAACCTCCTATTCTGTTCAGAATGTAGGCACATCCATTCTGTTTAGGGTCATATTGACCCAGTACTCTTCAAACTAATTTAAACAAACTTAAATTGGAGAAATGGTTTTATTTGCAAAGGATGTTTATTCTTTATGCTAAATATGAACATAATCTGTTTAAAGGGGGACTATCCCTTGAACTGCAAGTCAGGACAGACTGATACTCATTCTGAGTGTAGCGACAAGACCGTGTTGTTGATGCAATACATAGCAGGGTCAGAGGGGATTTTCACTCTTTATGCACATTCAAATGTAGTCAACATGACAATATGATGCAGTAATAGTGGCTGGGATCAAACTCTAGAAAGCCTTTGAAGGCAGAAATATTCTAGCTCACATCTGGAGGATGCCACAATGGATAAATAATCTGCTTTATGTACGTGTTCACGTAGTAATTTGTTTTGGTATGTACTAGTGGCAACATCTATAGTAGTGCTAGGAGGCCCGGAGCCAAGGGGGCCTGGAAGAAAAACAACACAAACAACAGTCACATGCACCGGGTACTTGAGTCTTGATCTAGTGATTACAGGTAGGAGATAAGTTGCAATATGGCCCCGCATTATATCATCATCATTATACAATCAATATGTTCATTCAGCTAATTTATTTAATCATTCTGTCAATTTACAGGCCCTACTAATTGGCGTTATACAGATCAAAAACTTAAAAATACTGAGCTCTGCAAGAGTCCCTTGGCACCGGTAGCATATGAGAAGTTTAAAACTGAATTTGTGGCGCGCTTCAAAATGAAATGAAGAAAAATGTAATAATTGGTGCTGCATCAAGGATCGAGGTAATAAAATCAGAAATGGCTGGAAACGGCAAAACCAGTCAGGCAGCACAAAACAAAAGCAGCCTACAAAATTCCAAAACATCGCCCACATTGAAGTGTTTAGTTAAAACATATTTGAAATTAAAATGAAATGGATTCAAAGCTGGCTTGCAGAAAACACTACCAAGGTAAGAAACCTTATCTAATGGGGAGTAAATAATTATTATTATTATTTATTTTTAGACGCCTTATCCAGGGCTGACTTACAATTGTTAAGCAAGATATCACATTATTTGTTTTGTTATGAGGTCTGCGGATTGCCATGTACACCACTGCTATGTACATTAACTATTCAAATTACTATTTGCAACACCCTAAGAACATTAGGGTACCCCACCTCTAAAATGTTTCCATAATTTACATCAAATAAATCCCCTTTTATTCATTTTTTACTATTTTTTTCAATCAAAAATGGCCAACCCTGACCAGAATAAAGTGTCAGCTGGAAGGTTTGAAAGTGGAAATGCTCACTAGTGGTCTCAGACTGGAACTCTGTAGCCCACTAACAAAGTTTTAAACAAAACACTTGAAGTCTTTTCTTTCTCTCTCGGATCCTGTACATATTTACTTCATAACATGCAGAGACACGTAAATTATTAATCAGCAAAGAAGGTTCACTTCTTTATACTACAAACATAAACATCCCCAACCTTCTAGCCACTCTCACCCAATCATATTTCGACAGCCCTTCTTTAAAATCCACCCATAGACAAAACAATCCACCATTAACCCCCAAACGTGTCCCACCCAAGCTGCATGGCCCTGCATCCCCTCCTTCTCTCTCCCTCTCCCCTCTCCTTCCCTCTAAAGAAGTGATACTTAAATTTCCTCTTCGCCCGGCTAAACAGGTCAAGAACTTGTTTTGTTCTATTTTGTTAAATCTGTTAATTACAGATTTGCAATATTAAAAAAGATAAAAACTTTTTATATATTTGCATATTAGCCTCTCAAGAGGATATATATATACCCTCCATACTTCACACTGTTAAGGGGAAAAAGTTTTATGAGAAAGATTATATATTATAAATACAAACTGAAAGATCATAATTGGATAAGTCTCCAACCCCTGAGTTAATACTGTGGAAACACCTTGGCAGCAATTACGCTGTGAGTCTGTTGGGATAGGTCTCACTAACTTTGCACACCTAGATTAGGGGCAATATTTGACCATTCTTCTTTACAAACTGTTAAAGCCTGCTGCCCTTGGGAGCGTTGATGGAGAGCACCAAGTTATGCCACAAATTTTCGATTGATTTAGGTCGGTGTTTGATCGGGCAACCTGGATGACATTTACCTTTTGTTCCTTAGCCACCCAGTGTAGTTTTGGCTGTGCTTTGGGTCGTTGTCATGTTGAAAGGTGAACTCCGTCCCAGTTTCAGGTTTCTGCAGAGGGCAAGGCAGGTTTTCTCCTCATGACTTCACCGTACTTTGCTCCATCTATTTTCCTTCTATCCTGGCAAGTGCCCTGTCCCGTCGATGAGAAACATCCTCATATGATGCTGCCACCACCGCGTTTCGCAGTAGGGATGTTCAAGATGCGCCTGTGTTGGGTTTCCAGTAGCTAAAATAATGCTTTGAATTTTGGCCAAAGTTTAATTTTAGTTTCTTCAGACCACAAAATTTTTGCCACATGGCTACAGAGTGTTTTTTGCATACTTCAAACGGGATTCAAGGTGGTCTTTTCTTGAGTAAAACAGGCCAGATTTAGGAGTGTTGCAATATTGTCACATGCACACTTTGGACCAGATTTGGCCATAAAAGTCTGTAGCTCTTGCAAAGTTGCCATATTGACCTCTTGGTAGCCTTCTCTGATCAGTCTCCTTGCTCGGTCATCCAGTTTGGAGGGACGGCCTGATCTAGGCAGGTCTTGGTGGTGCCATACACCTTCCAATTTCTCTTAATAATCGACTTGACTGTACTCCAAGGGATATTCAAGGCCTTTGATATTTTTTTTTTACCCATCACTTAAGAAAGCTTACAAAATGAGAGCTTCAAACAACTTTGTCCCAGAGTTCTTTTGGAAGCGCCTTGGTGCTCATGGTTGAGTCTTTGCTTGAAATTAACTACCCAGCAGAGGGAACCCACATGAACTGCTGAATTTATCCTGAACCACGTGAATCATCATAATTTAACAAGTGAGGCCACTTAACTTGGTGTGTGATTTTGAAGGCAATTACACACCTGAGCTAATCTTAGGATTACACGCGCGGGGACATCATCCGGGCTATTTCAGTTTTATAATTAATTTTCACAATTCTAGAATATTTTTTCACTTGGAAGTTGTGGGTAGGGATGTGTAGATCAATAACGAAAAAAAAAGTATTTTAATGAATTTTAATTCAGGCTATAAGGCAAACAAAGTTGAACATTTTGAAAGGGATGGATCTCTCTATAGGCACTGTATACTGTAATTAACGGCCAACCAGTGCAACTGGGGAAAAAACACATGGATTTCTTTGAAAAAACTAAAAGAGAAGATGCTAAAAGTAATCTGATATGTCAGAGAAAAATAAATAGTGAAGTGAACTAATTGTTTTTATACAGAAAAAATTCATCTTTTATGACAAGGTTGGTCAACCGTGTCTGATATCAAGCGTTTTTGGTTTTCATTATAAATCAGGTCTTAATGGCTTATTTGATCTAATTATTTATGAATAGGTTTTACAGTAGACAAGGACACCAAAGAGAAAGACAACAACATCACCGTCAATATTGCTTAAAATAAAAAATCCATTCACAATTTATTAAACAAAACACAAAAATATAAAATCACAATGGAATGTTAATAGCTTTACAAGAGCAATTGAGATTTGGAACAATGCAGAGGAATGTGTGTACCATATATATATATATATATATATATATATATATATATATATATATATATATATATAATTGTGCTGGTAGATTTCATTTATTTGTGCTATTTGGAAAATATGACTAGGTTTTTAAGAGTAGACAGACACCAAAGAAAGACACAACAACATCACACCGTTTCATTACTGTTTATATGCCATACATCATTGGAAAGAGGAGATTCTGAGGTTTAAACGAGGTCTTACTTGTGTATTTTTCCGTAGATGCCCACATTAGAGATAGTCTTGAATTGCCAGTGTTTAGGAGGTTGCTGCACTGAAGACAGCCCCACCTCAGTGCAGTAAACAAACATTTTTACACAAAATAAGAGAAACAGTGATATCGAAGTCACAAAGACCTGTTTTCTGATAAATTAGATATATTTTTCGTATTTGGGGATAGTTAAAGAATTCCAGCTACAAATCTAACAATAGTAAAAAAACAGGCAAAAATAACGGGTCCCTAAGGGTCTAATACACAAACTATGCGTTACATGAGCATAAGAATTTGACATTTTCTCGGAAAACTAATTCGATATCAAAAGTCAAAACAAAGCCGGAAAATGTATCGAATTCCAAAATAAGTTTTCAGAAAACAGCACCTAGAAATTTACGATCAAAATTCTAGAAAACTAACAAAATGTATAAGCAACATGTAAACACACTTTTCGGAAAACTTTATTCTGAGCGCACTGCACATGCGCAAACTTTGACCTTCATTCCAATGGTTTTTAGAAAACAGAAGATATTGCATTCAGAAGTCAGTCTGCATGCATCCATTTGTCTGGTTAGATAAAATACATTTGTTAAAGTCTGTATGTATTTGTTAATAGCCCATACTGAAGCAGCAATGTTTTCCAGCTTTTAAATGACGGATAATTTAAATCATGTCTGCAAAAGAAACTGGTAATATAGAACTGGATGAGCTGGAAAGGCTGATTGCACATTGTGAGGAATCTGACAGAGGTGTAGATAGTACCTTGAATTTAAGACCACACTTTGATAAAGCACTATATTGGATTGGTCTCCATTCTATCGCAGAAATGTCCGCTTATTCAAATCGTACTTACTACAGTACTTTGTATGTAAAATATCCTGCATTTTCCTAAAACTTAAATCCATGTATACAGTTAAATTTTTTAATTAGATCTTCTATCATTAATCATGTAAACACAGAAAGTGACGTTTAAGAAAATCAGTTTTCTGATTCTTTTTCCCGAAAACATTAGTTTCCCAGCTCTCCAGGCCCTGGGTTGAGAACCACTGTGCTAAAATACATGTTCTTTAAATATGATAGTTATGAGGTTTAAAAAAGATATTTTAAAGTTTAACTTTCGCTTTCTGAAAAAATGTTTATCCAAGAACTGCTTGTACTGTAAGTTTCTGAAAAACTAAAAGGGAAGTGGTTGTGCAAGACCTGATGTGCCAGCGAAAATTAATAGTGAAGGAACAAATTGTTTTACAGAAAAAATTCATCTTTATGACAAGGTTATCAAATCCAATATTGATGGCCGCTTTTGTCATTACAACTTCAGGTCTTAATTGTTTTAACCGATCTAATTATTTATGACAGGTTTTTAATAGTAGACAAGACAATCACAGAAAAGACAACAACATCACCACCGCTTCATTACTGTTTAAAAAAAAAAAAAAAATCCATTCATAATGTATTAAACAAAACACACAAATATAAAATTACAATGGAATAAAATTAGCTTTTACAAGAGCAACTTGAGGTTTGAAACAATGTGAGGTGTGTGTGTGTGTGTAGTACGCAGTATATATATATATATATATATATATATATATATATATATATATATATATCTATATATATATATATCAGTGTCTTTAAAGTATTCAGATCCATGACCAATTCTCTCATATTATCAATTGTAATGGTATACATTGAAATTTTGTTCTGTTTGATATTTTATTTAAAATACTGAATCAAAATCAATTATTGTCAGGTGATATTGGTTTTATGTTGGAAAATATTTTTATTAAAATAAAACTGAAATATCTTTTGCTTGTATATATTCAACCCCCACACATTAATATTTGGTAGAGCCACCTTCGTTGGAATAACAGCTAAGTCTTTTTGGGGTGCATAACCAGCTTTTGCACACAGTGTCGGAGACGGCCCATTCTTCTTGGCAGATTTGCTCCAGGTTGTTCAGGTTGGTTGGACGACGCTTGTGGACCGCACTTTCAAATAGTGCCACAGATTCTCAATGGGATTGAGATCAGACTTTGACTGGGCCACTGTAGGACATTCACCTTTTGTTCTTGGAGCCACTTCAATGTTGCTTTTTAGCCTTGTGCTTGGGATCATTGTCCTGCTGAAAGGTGAATTTCTCCAAGCTTTCCAGTTTTTAGCCGGATTCTAGCTAGTCTTTGCAGTACTTCCCTGTATTTTGCTCCATCCATTCTTCTTCCTTCAATTTTAACAAGATGCCCAGTCCCTGCTGATGAGAAGCATCCCCACAGCATGATGCCACCACCATACTACCGTAGGATGGTGTGTCTTGAGGCATGGCAAAGCAGTCGGCGCCACACATAGCGCTTGAGTTTTGGCCAAAGCTCCATCTTGGTCTCATCTGACCCAAAACCTTTCCCACACGCAGCTGGGTCACTCTCATGCTTTCTGGCAACCCGTTAAGCTAGATGGTACTTTTTGAGTAACGTTTTTTCTTGCCACCTCCCATACAGGCCAGTGTTATGCAGAGCTCTTGATATGGTTGATTGCACTTCCACCCCAGCCACTGAACTCTGTAGTCTTTCAAAGTGATTGTTGGCTCTCCTCTGTGGCTTCTCTCACAGTCTCCTTCTTGCTTGAGCGCTTGAGTTTATAGGGATGGCCTTTTTCTTGGCAGTGTCTGGTAGGATGCAGCTCCACTTCTGATGAACTAACTGTGTTTCACTGGGATACTCCAAACACTTGATATTATTTTAATTCCTTTCCCCTAATCTATGTACTGTATTACTTATTATTTATTATTTATTTATTTCTTAGCAGACGCCTTATCCAGGGCTAATTTACAATCAGAAGTAACATTTAAGTGTTACAATACAAGTACACAATATTATCTCTAACAGTATTATCTCTAACTTCTGTAGAATGCTCTTGGTCTTCATTTTCCTTCAGAATCACAGTCGACCAATGATCCTTCAACAGTGGGGTTTTTTATCCAGAGCGGATAGCAACTTTAATGGTTCAGGTGGAGGCCAATGGTAAGGTAATTGTGTCCTCGTTAGGGCAATTTCTTTCATCGGGTAAACTGGGAGCTCCACAGCACAGGGGTTGGAATACTTATGGGCAAGATATTTCAGTTTTTATTTTTCAAAATATTTCCCAACATAAACCAATGTCACTCATACAATAATTGATTTTTGAGTTTCAGTGTTTTAAAATAAAATATCAAACAGAACGAAATTTCAATGTACCATTTGTAATTCAGTAATATAAGAGAATTGTCTAGGGTCTGAATACTTTTGCAAGGCACTGTGTATATATTAGACAAATAGACAGACATGATGATCGCATTCAGGTTACTAATCCACTTCAGTTTCTTACCTGCATATTTACAGAAAAAAAATAAGTCATAAGTCACAAGAAATATTATCGATAACAGCTACTAAAGAACCTTGTTTATTTATTAAAAATAAAATAAAAATCTGATTAAAAATGAATAGCACATATCAGGTTTGTAGGTCTTAGTGGGTTTATTATGGAACATTTATCTAGCGTGTATATAATATGTCAATTAAAGACAATCATGAAAAAGTAATCTTTTTCTCTCAGTGAGCCCTTGCACTTTTTAATGGTTTCTTTTGCACAACACAAAACACAATTTAAAATTTACTAATTTAACTGAATTATATTCCATGGGAAGTACAAACCTATTTATGTTAAGCACAACTTACTACTAAAGACATTTTCAACCCCACCTACCTGTTTGTCTGTCTGTTCACCTGCCTTTCTGTCTGTCTGCCTGTTCGTTCAATTTCTGTCTGTCTGTGTGTCTGTTCGTTCGTTTGTATCTGTCTGTCTCCTGCCTGTCGTCTGTCTGTTTGTGTTCTGCTGGTTTTTTGTTCCAACTGAGGAGCTGTTTCAATTGCTTCATTGAACCCTCAAATTGAATTAAAACTATTTGCTCTAATCCTCATCAGAGCTTTTTGAATTATTTTAAACAGTTGGATGGAGAGATTTCGTTAAATATATAAAATTGTATAAGGAACTTGAAATCACCAAGTTTTATAAGTTGCCGCAATTCTTAAAAAGCTTCAATTACACACACACACACACAGAGTAATATATATATATATATATATACACACACACACACCTCTGCATTGTTTCAAATCAAGTTGTTTTGTAAAGCTAATATTCCATTGTGATTATATTTTTTTGTGTTTTTGTTTGTAAATTATGAATGATTTTTTATTTAAACAGTAATGAAACGTATGTGTTGTTGCCTTTTCTGTGGTGTTTTGTCTACTATTAAAACCTATTCATAAATAATTAGATCAGTTAAAGCAATTAAGACCTGAAGTTGTAATGAAACCAAAAACGCCGCCATCGAATACTGGATTTGGACCAACCTTGTCATAAAGATGAATTTTTTTCTGTATAAAACAGTTTGTTCACTTCACTATTTATTTTCGCTGGTACATCAGGTCTTACTTTTTAGCTTCTTCCTTTAGTTTTTTCAGAAACCACAGTACAAGCAGTTCTTGGATAAACATTTTTTCAGAAACGAAACAAACTTTAAATATCTTTTTAAACTATCACAACATCACATTAAAGAACATGGCTTAGCACAGTGGTTCTCAACCCAGGGCCTGGAGAGCTGGAGGGGGAGGGGGAGGGGGTCTCCTGGTTTTTGTTCAACCCCTCCCCTCTCCCACCCTCCACTGACTCACCGATTAGGCTTAATTGGTCAGAATTCATGTTGCTGTTTCCAGCAGCAGGTATTTATTTAGCAATTACGATTTAGAGATAACTAAAAACAAGAAGCTGCTGCAGAATTGATTGAGGCTTCCAGGACAGGGTGAGACACACTGTATTAGAGATGGGGGCTCTCCAGGACAGGGTGAGACACATATTAGACAGGTTAGGGGCTCTCCAGGACAGGGTGGAGACACACTGTATTAGATAGGATGGGGGTTTGGTGACAGGTGTGGAGACACACTGTATTGAGTATAGATAGGGGGGGCTCTCCAGGACATGGTGGAGACACACTGTAATAGATAGGATAGGGGGGCTCCAGGACAGGGTGGAGACGCACTGTACAGATAGGATAGGGGGCTCCATATTGCGGGTGGAGACACACTGTATTAGATAGATAGGGGCTCAGGACACTGTGGAGACACACTGTATTAGACAGGATAGGGGGCTCTCCATTGGTGCGTGGGAGACACACTGTATTAGATAGATGGGGGCTCCAGACAGGGTGGAGACACACTGTATTATATAGGATAGGCTCCATATTGTGGGTGGAGACACACTGTATTAGATAGGATGGGGGCTCTCCAGGACAGGGTGGAGACACACTGTATTATATAGGATAGGGGGGCTCTCCAGGACATGGTGGAGACACACCACAGAGGATAGGGGAGGGCCTCCAGACAGGGGGTGGAGACACACCTGTATTAGACAAGATGGGGCTCCATGACAGGGGTGAGACACTGTAATAATAGATAGGATAGGCCTCCAGGACAGGGTGGAGACACACTGTATTAGATAGATGGGGGGCCTCCAGGAGCTTGCGGGGTGGAGACACACTATTAGATAGGATAGGGGGCTCTCCAGACAGGGGTGGAGACACACTGTATTAGGATAGGATAGGGGCCTCTGGTACAGGGTTGGACATTCAGTATGTTTTACATCGAAGCGCTTCCTAAAACTAATGTTTTCGGAAAAAGATTCAGAAAACTGATTTCAAAACATCACTCTTCTGTGTTTATATGATTAATGATAGAAAATCTAATTTGAATTCAACTGTATTACGGATTGAAATTGGAAAATGCAGGATATTTTGCATGGAAAGTACTGTAGGGGGGCTCCCGGCGTGGCGATCCAGTAAAGGCTTCCACGGAGTGCAGACGTTTATAGTCTGGACGTCATGAGTTTGAGTCCAGGCTATCTCAATGTCGCACCGTGATGGAGCTACCAGGGGCGGCGCATTAACCGGGCCGAAAGTGTCGCCCGGGGAGGGAGGGTTGGGTCGGCCAGTGTTCGGCTCACCGCTACACCAGCCACCCCCTGTAGTCTAGGCCAGGCACCTGCGGGCTTGCTCAGCCCGAGCTGCGTTGTCCTCCCATCGCCAGCTCTTTTGCGGCTGCACAGAGTCTGCAGGAAAAAATAAATAAAATGATGTCGACTGACTAACACGATTCGGAGGACAGGTGTTCGCTCGCCTCCCAAGTCAGCGAGGGTGGTAGCGTGAGCTGATGAACAAACAATTGGCCATTCTAAATTGGGAGAAATAAAAATAATTGGCACCACTAAATTTATATAAGAAAAAAAAAGTACCAGCAGTGTCACAGGTGGGGTGACCCGAACCTGACACAATACCTATGTAGCTGACAACTACACCACCAAAGATGGACGAACAGAAAATAGTCCGAGGTAAATCCACGCCCTGGGGTTCCTCCAACTCGCTTGGTCCATAATCGACTCTTGTCGCCAGGACAGCCGCCTGCTGGACCTCCCGCCGATCGACCACCACCTCAAGAACCTGCGACCTGTATGCCGGGTAAAGCAGTGGGACCGCTGGAACTGTACCACAGGCAAATCACTACTTCCACCCAGAAGCTCGTCACTTCACCTTTTCTCTCCTCTCCCACGCCCAAATCCACGCCTGACCTGGAAGCTGGACTGGAAAACCTGAGGTAAGTAACACAATCAGAGACCCTATCACCAGAAGGTTGGCAATGGGCCGACCAGCATAGGCAAGTAGTTTTGTTTGGCAATAAAAAAAGGATTAGGAATTTGTCCGCCTGTGTGTAAAACACAACACAAGTAATCCTTTCTTCAGATTTCTTTCAGCGCAGGTAGAATTCAAAATATAACCCCTCCCAGATCCGTGGGAGAAAACCCAGGTGTAAAAGTTGGGACACCAACCAGTAAACCATACCCATCCAAGAAACAGCAGCAACAAAAGTGAGGAACAAAAGAAACAGAAAAATTAAAGTGTCCAAATTAAATCAATATCAGTAACAAAAAAAAAAACATGAATGTGAACTTTGTGTTTTTTTGTTAGACAAGATAGCTATGTTGGTTATCACATAGCACAGCCACAAAATACAGCCTTCCGGCCTGTACCGTCCCGACAAACGATAAGAATAAAAAAAGAGTTTTTCCAAACCCGTGGATCCAACAATGATTGAAACTCGCCAGTTCCCCAGCAGCGCTCCAGCCAGAAGAAAAAGAACCAGCAAACAAACGAGCCTCCCCAGATGATTCCTCCACATGCGTGGCTTCGCCTGCACGCACTCCTGTTTCCTGCCCATCGCCTCTTCCTTCCTGTCTCAACCCTGCCTTATATAAGTCTCCACCTGAGCGCCACACATGGCACTAACCAGGCGGGCCTTTGCTAGGCAGAACAGCACCCCTGTCCATGAATCAGCCCAGCAAAAAAAAAAAAAAACAGGGTTTAAGAGGAGCAGATTCTAACGCAATTTAAAATATACAAGGAACAGGTTGTGAACGACATAATTCATTACTTGTGACATAATGCCTTATTACACTCTAATGAATCAGATTACTATTCTCAATTAAAGAACATAGCAACCATCATGCCTCGATTCTAAAACAACCATGAAGAGCTGTGGAAAACAGGTAGAGTCAAAGGTTTGCTACCAAGGCAGCAACAACATGAGAGCTGAGCACTGACAGGACCTAGAGCAGTAACAACATGAGAGCTGAGCACTGACAGGACCCAGAGCAGTAAATAAATATGAGAGCTGAGCACTGACAGGACCCAGAGTAGTAACAACATGAGAGCTGCACTGACAGGACTCAAGCAGTAACAACATGAGAGCTGAGGACCGACAGGACCAAGTATTAAATAAATATGAGAGCTGAGCACTGACAGGACCCGAAGCAGTAAATAAATATGAGAGCTGAGCACTGACAGTGACCAAGCAGTAAATAAATATGAGAGTTGAGCACCGACAGAACCCAGAGCAGTAACAACATGAGAGGTGTGCACTGATAGACCCAGAGCAGTAAATAAATATGAGAGCTGAGCACTGACAGGACCCAGAGCAGTAAATAAATATGAGAGCTGGAGCACTGACAGGACCCAAAGCAGTAAATAAATATGAGAGCTGAG
>JAHFZB010000621.1:0-35345 GCA_036884735.1 Huso huso
TTTTTTTGTGAAACCTCTAAGTCGCACTGGGTAAGGGCATCTGTAAACAAAGAAAATAGAAATACAGTAATTCTAGAGGATATACACTGATTGAGACATATGCTTTATTACACACTTTGATGAACAAATACCAAAATTCTACAGCCAAAAAATGTTTTTTTACCTTGAACATAGTTGCCTCCTGCATTGAAAGTTTCTCTCAGGATTTCCCTTATAATATTATCCAGTTCACTATTTGAGATGTTGGCATAATTTTCTCCTGTCATTCCATATTGTTGCCTTCTGTGAAACACTGTCCGTTTCCACTTATGCAGAGGCAAGCTGCAATTGAACACCATGGCATTCCTGTGGCACGTAGTTGCTGTAGTTGATCTTTGGTTATGCAGTATCTGCAACATCAAATGTAATTTGTTTAATAATAAAATAACACATATTATTATTACTCTGATTAAATATGGTAGTGCGTTTTCTCAGCATAAAATGTAAACAATAGCAATACAATAAGCATTTAAATCAATATACTTTAATGCTTTTAACCATACCGGCGACCTCTTGTGCTTTCAAGGGACTGTTGAAAAAAATTCAAATTGGGATCGAGGAGCCAATCTTTGGTCAACTTCACCATACACTGTCCTCACAGCGTCAAATAATCTGTTTATCAGCAAACATACTTGATCCACTCCCTGTTGAAAAATCAAGATTAAAATTTGTTATTTGTTTGAAATAAATGCAGGGAAAGAAAGCAAGAAAGAAAAACATGTTTCTTGTGTCCAATGTTTGTATTTATTTTAAGTCTTAAATGAAGTCCTTACTTTCGCCTTTAAAATGAAGTCCAAACAAACACAACCAGGTGTGTAGATCTCCAAATGCACTTTGAAGAATGGCGATGAAAAATCACTGATCAAAACCATGTGAAAAAATATTATCTTATTGATAAAGAGCAGGCAAATAAAGAGATGAAGTGCAGAAAGTGCTCAGTGCAAACTGATTATTAATTAGGACAAATATCGGTCAGGTGTTCAGATAAAATACCATGTAAAACAGTCCAATTCAGTTAAATACCATGTAAAACTGTTTTTTTTTTTTCTGTAACTTGTCCTATTATGAAATCCTGCAATAGTATTTACTAGAGTAATTTTTTAATATCTGTCAATGTATGAATTGGTCTGTGTACATGTTATTTTTGGTATTATTACTTAATGTATTTATTTTAAGAAATGCATTACATTTCACTATTATCAAATAAAAGAGTAGATTTTGAGACAACCAGTCTAAGGTATTGTTCTTACTTCACAACTTTCCAGGACGGATGCTAAAGTTGACAAAATCACATGCTCTTCGAGTAAACGATGTAGATGGTCAAATGTATTAAAATCATTAGTATCTAATGTCTGTTGAACTTGTTCTAAACAGTCATCCAACTCCAAAAAATATAAATTCAGATCCTCGATATTGTCATAACGGGAACAGATAGCGCACACTACTATTATGAAAAAATGTATACAATAGCCATTTTTCTTCTGGTTATGACGATTTACTGATTTCCTGTGTCAATTCATAAAGCCGACTCCTCCCTCAAAGAAATGTGATGCGTGCAGAAAACCTGATTCCCTGCTTTGAAACCCTAATTTCGCGGCGCAGAAACCTGATTCCCGCGCCGCAGAAACCTGATTCCCGCGACCAGAAACGATTCCCGCGCCGCAGAAACCTGTTCCAGCAGAAACCTGATTCCCTGCGCCGCAGAGAAACCTGATTCCCTGCGCACAGAAACCTGATTCCCCGCGCGAAACCTGATTCCCTGCGGCAGAAAACCTGATTCCCTGCCTGCAGAAACCTGATTCCCCGCGCGCAGAAACCCTGATTCCCGCAATGCGCAGAAACCCTGATTCCCTGGCGCAGAAACCTGATTCCTGCAGCGACCTGATTCCCGCGGCAGAAAACCTGATTCCCGGCGCGAGAAACCTGATTCCTGCCGCAGAAACCTGATTCCTGCACGCAGAAAACCTGATTCCTGCGGCGCAGAAGACCTGATTCCCTGCCTGCAGAAACCTGATTCCCTCGCGGCAGAAACCTGATTCCCTGCGCAGCGAAGCCTGATTCCCGCGCGGCAGAAAACCTGATTCCCTGCGCCAAGAAGACCTGATCCCTGCCTGCAGAAACCTGATTCCCTCGTGGAAAGCGTGACCTTCCCCGCCATATTTGACAGACTTTTGTCGAAGCGGCCCCTCATACCCTGGCCTCCGCCTCCGCTGGACACTGGCGGGAGAAGGCCCCTCACGAGGGGGTCCCAACTGCTCGCCAAATGCTCCCTGGCACCTCCCGAGGATGAGCCGCGGGCACCAGTGACCCCGCAAGGGTGCCAGCGACTTGCCAAATGGTCCCTGGCGCCTACCCTGCCGGGGCGCATGGGCGACAACGGCGGGTCCCAGCGCCTCACCAAACGGTCCCTGGTACCTCCCAGCGAGCAGCACAGACACTAGCAACCACACGCGGGTTCCCAGCGGCTCGCCAAACCGACCCTGGCCCCTAGCCCATACACTGGCCCCTAGCGACCAGCGCAGGGGTCCCAGCGACACGTCACATAGTCCCTGGCACCTCCCAGCATGTGCACGGGCACCAGTGATCCTCGCGGGTTCCCAGCGGCCAAATGGTCCCTCTCCAGCACACACAGGACAATAGCGACCAATGCGGAGTCCCAGCAACTCACCAAACCGTCCTGGCGCCTGAGCAGCACGCGCACGGACCCCAGCACACCGTAGCGAGGGTACCAGCGGCTCACCAAATAGTCCTAGCACGCGTCGAAGCAAGCACACTGGTACCAGCGACTTCTCGTGGGGTTCCAGTGTTGTAAACCATCCCTGGCACCTCAAGTGCATAGGGCTCAGCGACATTTGCTGGGTACCCAGCGGCTCGACAAATGGTCCCTGGCACCTCCCAGCCGCAGCACACCCGTCCCCAGCGACTTCTCGTGGGTTCCAGCGGTTCGCCAAATGGTCCCTGGCACCTCCAAAGCGCGCAGGGCCCAGTGACCCTCGCGGCGTCCCAGTGGCTACAAAAAAATGGTCCTGGCACCTCCTCAGAGTGCACACGATGCACCACCTTGAATATGAGCAATAGTTCATAATGTTGTTTACTTCGAATTAAATAAACCTAATCATAACTACATGCAAGTACACTTTCACCTGTATTGCCTAAATAACATGCAATATATATAACAAATAACTCTTGAAATGTGTATTTTTTGTGAAACCCTCTAAGTAAGCACTGGGTAAGGGCATCTGTAAACAAAAGAAAAATAGAAATACAGTAATTCTAGAGGATATACACTGATTGAGACATATGCTTTATTACACACCTTTGATGAACAAATACCAAAATTCTACAGCCAAAATGTATTTTACCTTGAACATAGTTGCCTCCTGCATTTGGCGTTTCTCTCAGGTTCCTTATAATATTATCAGTTCACTATTTGAGATGTTGGCATAATTTTCTCCTGTCATTTCATATTGCTGCCTTCAGAATCAGTGTCCGCTCACTTATGCAGAGGCAAGCTGCAATTGAACACCATGGCATTCCTGTTGGCACGTAGTTGCTGTAGTTGATCTTTGGTTATGCAGTATCTGCAACATCAAATGTAATTTGTTTAATAATAAAATAACACATATTATTATTACTCTGATTAAATATGGTAGTGCGTTTTCTCAGCATAAAATGTAACAATAGCAATACAATAAGCATTTAAATCAATATACTTTAATGCTTTTAACCATACCCTCGGCGACCTCTTGTGCTTTCAAGGGGACTGTTGAAAAAAAAATTCAAATTGGGGAGGAGCCAATCTTTGGTCAACTTCACCATACACTGTCCTCACAGCGTCAAATAATCTGTTTATCAGCAAACATACTTGATCCACTCCCTCGTTGAAAAATCAAGATTAAAATTTGTTATTTGTTTGAAATAAATGCAGGGAAAAGCAAAAAAGAAAAAACATGTTTCCTTGTGTCCAATGTTTGTATTTATTTTTAAGTCTTAAATGAAGTCCTTACTAAGCCTTAAAATGAAGTCCAAACAAACACAACCAGGTGTGTAGATCTCCAAATGCACTTTGAAGAATGGCGATGAAAATCACTGATCAAAACCATGTGAAAAAATATTATCTTATTGATAAAAGAGCAGGCAAATAAAAAGAGATGAAGTGCAGAAAGTGCTCAGTGCAAACTGATTATTAATTAAGGACAAATATCGGTCAGGTGTTCAGATAAAATACCATGTAAAACAGTCCAATTCAGTTAAATACCATGTAAAAACTGTTTTTTTTTTCTGTAACTTGTCCTATTATGAAATCCTGCAATAGTATTTACTAGAGTAATCCTTTTAATATCTGTCAATGTATGAATTGGTCTGTGTACATGTTATTTTTGGTATTATTACTTAATGTATTTATTTTTAAGAAATGCATTACATTTCATTATTATCAAATAAAAAGTAGATTTTTTGAGACAACCAGTCTAAGGTATTGTTCTTACTTCACAACTTTCCAGGACGGATGCTAAAGTTGACAAAATCCTTACATGCTCTTCGAGTAAACGATGTAGATGGTCAAATGTATTAAATCATTAGTATCTAATGTCTGTTGAACTTGTTCTAAACAGTCATCAACTCCAAAAAAATATAAATTCAGATCCTCGATATTGTCAGTAACGAACAGAGATAGCCAAGACACTACTATTATGAAAAAATGTATACAATAGCCATTTTTCTTCTGGTTATGACGATTTTACTGATTTCCCTGTGTCAATTCATAAAAGCCGACTCCTCCCTCAAAGAAATCATTGATTCCCCGCGTGCAGAAAACCTGATTCCTGCCGCAGAAACCTAATTCTCTGCGCCAGAAACCTGATTCCCGCGGCGCGAAACCTGATTCCCCGCGCCAGAAACCTTGATTCCCGCGGCGCGAAACCTGATTCCCTGCAGCAGAAACCTGATTCCCTCGCGGCGCAGAAACCTGATTCCTATCGCAGAAACCTGATTCCCTCGCGGCGCGCAGAAACCTGATTCCCTGGGTGCGAAAAACCTGATTCCCTGCCTGCAGAAACCCTGATTCCCTCGCGGCAAGAAACCCTGATTCCTGTCGCAGAAACCCTCTGATCCCCTGTGCGCAGAAACCTGATTCCTGCACGCAGAAGCCTGATTCCCCGGCGCCAGAAAACCTGATTCCCTCGCGGCAGGAAACCTGATTCCCTGCACCAGAAACCTGATTCCTGCGCGATAAAACTGGTTCCCCTTGGCGCCCGAAGACCTGATTCCCTGCCTGCAGAAACCTGATTCCCTCTTGGCGCAGAAACCTGATTCCCCTGCGCGCAGAAGCCTGATTCTCTTGGCAGAAAACCTGATTCCCTTGGCAGAGAAGACCTGATTCCCTGCTGCAGAAACCTGATTCCCTCTTGTGGAAGCGTGACCCTTCACTCGCCATATTTGACAGACTTTTGTCCGAAACGGCCCCTCATGCCCTGGCACCTCCATGGCCAAGACTGGACACAGCGACCCTCACGAGGGGTCCCTGCTGCCAAACACTCCTGGCACTCCGAGGGATGAGCCTGCGGGCACCAGTGACCCGTCGCGGGTGCCATGACGACTTCAAATGGTCCTGGCACCTACCTAGCGGGCTTCAGCGGGGTCCGAGCCTCCACCAAACGGTCCCTGTTGCCTCATGGCCAGCACAGACACTAGCAACCACCGCAGGGTTCCCAGCATTTCCGCAAACCGACCCTGGCGCCTCCTAGCCCATACACGGCCCCTAGCGACGCGCAGGGTCCCAGCGGCGCGTCACATAGTCCCTGGCACCTCCCCAGCATGTGCACGGGCACCAGTGATCCCTCGCGGGTTCCCAGCGGCCCGTAAATGGTCCCTCTCCTTTTACACGGACAATAGCGACCCAATGCGGGTCCCAGCAGCTCACCAAACCGTCCCTGGCGCCTGAGCAGCACGCCGCATGCGGACCCCAGCGACACCGCGGGGGTACCAGCGACTCACCAATAGTCCCTGGCACGTCCCGAGCAAGCACACTGGTACCAGCGACTTCTGAGTAGGGTTCCAGCGGTTCGTAAACCATCCTGGCACCCCTCACAAGTGCATAGGGCTCAGCGACACCATGCGCGGGCAAACCCAGCGACTCGAGAAAATGGTCCCTGGCACCTCCCCAGCATGCACCGTCCCCAGCGACTTCTCGTAGGGTTCCAGCGGTTCGCCAAATGGTCCCTGGCACCTCCCAAGCGCGCATAGGGCCCAGTGACCCTGCGGGCGTCCCAGTGGCTCGCAAAATGGTCCCTGGCACCTCCTCAGAGTGCACACGGTGCACCACCTTGGAATATGAGCAATAGTTCATAATGTTGTTTACTTCGAATTAAATAAACCTAATCATAACTACATGCAAGTACACTTTCACCTGTATTGCCTAAAATAACATGCAATATATATAACAAATAACTCTTGAAATGTGTATTTTTTGTGAAACCTCTAAGTCGCACTGGGTAAGGGCATCTGTAAACAAAGAAAATAGAAATACAGTAATTCTAGAGGATATACACTGATTGAGACATATGCTTTATTACACACCTTTGATGAACAAATACCAAAAATTCTACAGCCAAAAATGTATTTTACCTTGAACATAGTTGCCTCCTGCATTTGGCGTTTCTCTCAGGATTTCCCTTATAATATTATCCAGTTCACTATTTGAGATGTTGGCATAATTTTCTCCTGTCATTTCATATTGCTGCCTTCTGTGAATCAGTGTCCGCTCACTTATGCAGAGGCAAGCTGCAGTGAACACCATGGCATTCCTGTGGCACGTAGTTGCTGTAGTTGATCTTTGGTTATGCAGTATCTGCAACATCAAATGTAATTTGTTTTAATAATAAATAACACATATTATTATTCTGATTAAATATGGTAGTGCGTTTTCTCAGCATAAAATGTAACAATAGCAATACAATAAGCATTTAAATCAATATACTTTAATGCTTTTAACCATACCCCTCGGCGACCTCTTGTGCTTTCAAGGGGACTGTTGAAAAAAAAAATTCAAATTGGGATCGAGGAGCCAATCTTTGGTCAACTTCACCATACACTGTCCTCTGGCGTCAAATAATCTGTTTATCAGCAAACATACTTGATCCACTCCCTGTTGAAAAATCAAGATTAAAATTTGTTATTTGTTTGAAATAAATGCAGGAAAAAAGCAAGAAAGAAAAAAAACATGTTTCCTTGTGTCCAATGTTTGTATTTATTTTTTAAGTCTTAAATGAAGTCCTTACTGCGCTTAAAAATGAAGTCCAAACAAACACAACCAGGTGTGTAGATCTCCAAATGCACTTTGAAGAATGGCGATGAAAAATCACTGATCAAAACCATGAAAAAATATTATCTTATTGATGAAAGAGCAGGCAAATAAAGAGATGAAGTGCAGAAAGTGCTCAGTGCAAACTGATTATTAATTAAGGACAAATATCGGTCAGGTGTTCAGATAAAATACCATGTAAAACAGTCCAATTCAGTTAAATACCATGTAAAACTGTTTTTTTTCTGTAACTTGTCCTATTATGAAATCCTGCAATAGTATTTACTAGAGTAATCCTTTTAATATCTGTCAATGTATGAATTGGTCTGTGTACATGTTATTTTTTGGTATTATTACTTAATGTATTTATTTTTAAGAAATGCATTACATTTCACTATTATCAAATAAAGAGTAGATTTTGAGACAACCAGTCTAAGGTATTGTTCTTACTTCACAACTTTCCAGGACGGATGCTAAAGTTGACAAAATCCTTACATGCTCTTGAGTAAAGCGATGTAGATGGTCAAATGTATTAAAATCATTAGTATCTAATGTCTGTTGAACTTGTTCTAAACAGTCATCCAGCTCCAAAAAATATAAATTCAGATCCTCGATATTGTCAGTAACGGAACAGATAGCGCACACTACTATTATGAAAAAAAAATGTATACAATAGCCATTTTTCTTCTGGTTATGACGATTTACTGATTTCCCTGTGTCAATTCATAAAGCCGACTCCTCCCTCAAAGAAATCGTGATTCCCTGCGTGCAGAAAACCTGATTCCCTGCTCGCAGAAACCTAATTCTCTGCGGCGCAGAAACCTGATTCCCTCGCGCGCAGAGAAACCTGATTCCCCACAAGCGGCGGAAACCTGATTCCCTGGCGCAGAAACCTGATTCCTGCAGCAGAAACCGCGATTCCCTCGCGGCGCAGAAACCTGATTCCCCGCGCACAGAAACCTGATTCCCTCGCGGCAGAAACCTGATTCCTCGTTGCAGAAAACCTGATTCCTGCCTGCAGAACCTGATTCCCTGGCGCAGAAACTCCGATTCCCTGTGCAGAAACCTGATTCCCAATGCGCAGAAAACCTGATTCCCTGCGCCAGAAGCCTGATTCCTCTTGCGCAGAAAAACCTGATTCCCGCGCGGCAGAAAACCTGATTCCCGCGCGAGAAACCTGATTCCCTGCACGCAGAAAACCTGATTCCTGCGCGCAGAAGACCTGATTCCCGCGGCAGAAGACCTGATTCCTGCCTGCAGAGCCACCTGATTCCCCTTGGCGGCGAGAAACCTGATTCCCTGCGGCGCCCAGAAGCCTGATTCCCTGGGCGCAGAAAACCTGATTCCCTCTGGAGAAGACCTGATTCCCCTGCCTGCAGAAACCTGATTCCCTCCTGAAACGTGGACCCTTCACTCGCCATATTTGACAGACTTTTTGTCCGAAACGCCCCTCATACCCTGGCACCTCCATGGCAAGACTGGACACTGCGACCTGGCGACCCTCTGGGGGGGTCCCAACTGTCTTCAAATACTCCCTGGCACCTCCCGGGGATGAGCACGGGCACCAGTGACCCCCCGTGGGTGCCAGCAAGCTTGCCAAATGGTCCCTGGCACCTACCTAGCGACGCCACGGGCGCCAGTGACAACGCGGGGTCCCAGCGCCTCACCAAACGGTCCCTGGTACCTCCGCGGCACAGACAGACACAACAACCGCCGGGTTCCCAGCGGCTCGCCAAACCGACCCTGGGCCTCCCTGGCCCATACCGGCCCCAGCGACCCCGCGCAGGGTCCCAGCGACGCGTCACATAGTCCCTGGCACCTCCCCAGCATGTGCGCGGGCACCAGTGATCCTGGCGGGTTCCCAGCGCCCGCCAAATGGTCCTCTCCAGCACACCACGGACAATAGCGACCAATGCGAGGTCAGCAGCTCATAAACCGTCCCTGGCGCCTGAGCAGCACGCCGCGGGCCCCAGCGACACCAGCGGGTACCAGCGGCTCACCAAATAGTCCCTGGCGTCCCGAGCAAGCACACTGGTACCAGCGACTTCTCATTAGGGGTTCCAGCGGTTCGTAAGCCGTCCCTGGCACCTCACTGCCGTGCATAGGGCTCCAGCGACACCGGCTGGTACCGGGTAGCGACTCGACAAATGGTCCCTGGCACCTCCCCAGCACGCGCACGTCCCCAGCGACTTGTCGTAGGGTTCCAGCGGTTCGCCAAATGGTCCCTGGCACCTCCCAAGCGCGTAGGGCCCAGTGACCCTCTTGCGTCCCAGTGGCTCATAAAATGGTCCCTGGCACCTCCTCAGTGCACACGCAGTTGAGGTATAGCGTGAATACCCAGCTGCCCCAAAAGGTCGCTGGCACCTCCTAACAGCCTGCGGGGCCCCAGAGACCCAGCGGGGTCCCAGTGGCTCGCCTAATGGTCCCTGGCACCTCACAAGCACTTTCGCATTGGTCCCAGCGGCTCGTCAAATGATCCCTGGTTCCTCCCCAGCGTGCGCTGGGGCCCAGCAACTTTTGGCGTGGTCCCAGCACACTTGCCAAAATGGAACCTGGCCCCTCCCCAGCACAAGACGACCCCAACAACCCAAAGCGGGTCCCAGTGGCTGATCAAATGGTCCCTGGCCCTCCCCAGCACACACGGGCCCAGCGACCCCCTGCGGGGTCCCAGCGGTTCGCCAAATGATCTCATGCACCTCCCCAGCATGCTCACTGGTACCAGCAACCGGTAGCGGGGTCCCAGTGGCTCGCCAAGTAATCCCTGGCCCCTCCCCAGTGCGTAGGCGGGCACCAGTGACCCCGCTGGGGGTCCGAGTGGCTTCACCAAATGGTCCCTGGCTCCTCCCCAGTCGCGCACTGCAGGGGTCCAGTGGCTCGCCAAATGGTCCCTGGCTCCTCCCCAGCGAGCGCATGCGCGTAGCGACCCCACGGGGGGTCCGGTGGCTGGACAAATGGTCCCTAGCACCTTACCAGCTTGGCCTTCTGGGGCCACAGCGCCCTGTGGGGTCCCAGCGGCTCGCCAAATGGTCCCTGTCTACTACCCAGCGACGCACAGGGCCCAGCAACCATAAGTTTTCCCGGCTGACTTAAAATGGTCTCTTGCCCCTCCCCGCCTGGCGTGGGGACCAGCCTTCTCGCCAAATGGTCCCTGGTGCCTCCCAAGCACACACACTGGGCCAAGTGACCTCGAGCAGTGTCCAAGAGGCTCCAAATGGTCCTGGCACCTCCACGTCCACGGCGCATTGGGCCCTTGACCCCACACGTGGTCCCAGAGGCTCGCCAAATGGTCCCTGCACATCCCAGCAAGCATACGGCCCCAGCGACTTCAGCGGGGTCCCATTGCTAGGCAAATGGTCCCTGGTAGCTGCCCAGCCGCACGCACTTGTCCCAGCGATCCCGATGCGGTGTCCATGTGGCTCGATCAAATGGTGCCTGGTACCTCCCAAGCTTACGCACTGGGCCAAGTGACCTCGAGCAGTGTCCAAGAGGCTCGCAAATGGTCCCTGGCACCTCTCCGTCCGCGCGCATTGGGCCCAGCGACCCCACCGCGTGGTCCCAGAGGCTCGCCAAATGGTCCCTGGCACATCCCAGCAAGCGCCGCGGCCCCAGCGACTTCGAGCGGGGTCCCATTGGCTAGGCAAATGGTCCCTGGTAGCTGCCCAGCGCACGCACTTGTCCCAGCGATCCCGTGCGGTGTCCATGTGGCTCGTCAAATGGTGCCTGGCTCCTCCCCAGCGCGCGCACAGGGCCCAACAACAAGCGAGGTCCCACCACCTGCAAATGGTCCCTGGCACATCTCCAGTGCACGCCGTCCCCAGGGACTATGCCCGGGCTCCCCAGCGTCTGCAAATAGTCCCTGGCACATCCCCAGTGTGCGCCACGAGCCCCAGCGACTTCGCCCGCGAGGGGTCCCAGCAGCCAAATGGACCCTGGCCACTCCCCAGCGCACGCCCGGGCCCAGCGTATGCCGACCCAGCAAGAGGGTTCCAGCGGCTCGCCAAAATGTTTCCTGGCACATCCCAGTGCGAGGCGACGGGCCCCAGCTACTG
The DNA here is from genome assembly GCA_036884735.1 of Huso huso. Taxonomy (NCBI): domain Eukaryota; kingdom Metazoa; phylum Chordata; class Actinopteri; order Acipenseriformes; family Acipenseridae; genus Huso; species Huso huso. The sequence continues at coordinate 11,389 of JAHFZB010000621.1, forward strand.
GGCGTGGAGTCCCAGGGCTCCCAAAGGTCCCTGGCACATCCCAGCACACGCCTTGCGGGGCCCCCAGAGACCCAACGAGGGTCCCAGAGGCCTCGCCAATGGTCCCGGGCACCCTCACCAGCACAGCGACAGGCACCAGCAACCTCGTCGCGGGGTCCCAGCAAACTCCCAAATGGTCCCTGGCTCTTACCCAGCGCGACGCACAGGGCCCAGCAACCCACGCGGGGTCCCAACGGATCACAAATGAACCTTGCCCCCCCCCCGGCAAGACTGGGACGGCGACTCCGCGGGGTCCCAGCAGCTCGCCAAATGGTCCCTGGCACCTTACCAGCGCGTGCACAGGCCACATCAACCCGGAGGCGGGTCTGGCGGCTCGCTAAATAGTCCTTGACCCCTCCCGCGAGCACAGGCCCCAGCAACTTTGCAAGTGGTCCCAGCGTCTCGCCAAATGGTCCATGGCACTTCCACAAGTGCATAGGGCTCAGCGACACTCTGCGGGTACCCAGCCGGTCGCCAAAATGGTCCCTGGCACTTCCCCAATGCACGCAGAGTCCAGCAGCCCGTCGCGGGTCCCAGCGGCTCGCCAAACTGTCCCTGACACCTCTCCAGCACGCCAAGCGCCGGACACTAGCGACCCTAACACGAGGTCTGGCTGCTCGCAAACCATCCCTAGCACCTCCCTAGCAATACGCGGACTGGCGACCCCATGGCATGGTCCCAGCGCACGCCAAATGGTCCCTGGCGCTCCCCAAGATGCGCTGGGGCCCAGCAACCCTAGGGGTCCCAGCAGTTAATGCCAAACCCTGAAAAAGCCTCCCTATCCGTGCACAGGCCCCAGCGCCCCCGATCGGGGTTCCATGGTCCCTGACACCACCCCAGCGTGCACGGGCACCAGCGATCCTGTGCGACTTCCCAGCGGCGCCGCAGCTAAGCGGTCCCTGGCACCTCCCCAGCCAAGACTGGGCCCAGTGACCCCTGAGGGGGTAACAGCGGCTCTCTAAACTGTCCTTGGCACCTCCCCAGCGTGTGCACTGGACCTAGCGACCCACAAGGGGTCAGATCTGCTTGCCAAATGCACCCTGGCACCTCCCCCAGCACGCGGCGCGCGGGCGAACCCGCCAAGGTCACAGAGGCTCACCAAACGGTCCCTGGCACCTACCCAGTGCACGCACAGGGCCCAGCAAAAGCGCCGGGTCCCAGCAGCTTGCAAATGATCCCTTGCCCCTCACCAGCAAGACTGGGTCCAGCGACCCAAGACAGGGTCCCAGCTTCGCCAAATGGTCCCTGTCACCTTACCAGTCAAAGCACAGGCCACAGCAAACCCCGGCAGGGTCCCAGCAGCTCGCTAAATGGTCCCTGGCCCCTCCCACAGCGCAGCGACGTGGGCCCAGTGACCCAAGACGGGGTCGGCGGCTCAGCCAAATGGTCCCTGGTTCCTCCCCAGCTCGCGCACCGTCCCAGCGACTTCTGTAGGGTTCCAGCGGCTTGCCAAATGGTACCTGGCACCTCCCAAGCGCGCATGGGGCCCAGCGACCCTGCCAGGGGTCCCAGTTCGCAAAAATGGTCCCTGGCACCTCCTCAGGTGCACAAGGGCCCCAGGTACCAAGCGTAGATACCCAGCGGCTCCACAAAAAGGTCCCTGGCACCTCACAAGCACTTTCGCATTGGTCCCAGCGACCCAGCGTGGGGTCCCAGCGGCTCGTCAAATGGTCCCTGGTTCCTCCCAGCGTGCGCTGGGGCCCAACAACTTCTTGGCGTGGTCCCAGCAGCTTGCCAAATGGAACCTGGCCCCCCTCCCAAGCGCGCCTGAGCCCAACAACTTAAGCGGGGTCCCAGCGGCTCGCGTAAATGGTCTCATGCACCTTCCCAGCATGCTCACTGGTACCAGCGACCCAGCGTGGGGTCACAATGGCTCGCCAAATGGTCCCTGGCTCCTCCCAGTGCACATGGCTCAGCGACACCCAGCGGGTACCCAGCCGACTCGACAAATGGTCCTGGCACCTCCCAGCACGGCACTTACCGTCCCAGCGACTTTCGTGGGGTTCATGGCTTGCCAAATGGTACCCTGGCACCTCCCCAGCGCATGGGACCCATGACCCTGCACGGGGTCCCAGTGGCTCGCAAAATGGTCCCTGGCACCTCCTCAGGTGCACAAGGGCTAGGTATAAGCGTAGATACCCAGCAGCTCCACAAAAAAGGTCCCTGGCACCTCACAAGCACTTTCGCGTGGTCCCAGCGACCAGCGTGGGGTCCCAATGGCTCGTCAAATGGTCCCTGGTTCCTCCCCAGCGTCTTGGGGCCCAGCAACTTCTTGGCGTGGTCCCAACAACGCCAAATGGAACCTGGCCCCTCCCCAGCTGGCAGCGCGGGGCCCAACAACTAGCGGGGTCCCAGCGGCTCGCCAAATGGTCTCATGCACCTTCCCACGCATGCTCACTGGTACCAGCGACCGACGTGGGGTCACAATGGCTCGCCAAAATGGTCCCTGGCTCCTCCCCAGTCCACCCGCATACGGGGCTCAGCGACCCACAAGGGGTCACAGTGTTTCGCTAAATGGTGCCTGGCACCTCAAAAAAGCGTATGGGCCCCTTGACCCCTGTGGGGTCGAATGGCTGGACAAATGGTCCCTGGCACCTTACCAGCACGCGCTCGGGCCACAGCGACCCTGTGCGGGGTCCCAGCGGCTCGCCAAATGGTTCCTGGCTACTACCCGAAAAGACAGGGCCCTGCAACCATGCGCCAGGGTCCCAGCAGCGCAAATGGTCCTAGCACATCCCCAGAGTGAGCACGGGCCCCCAACAACTTCATAAGGGTTCCCAGCTGACTCACAAGTGGTCCCTTGCCCCTCCCCAGCGTCTTTGTGAGGGTCCCAGCACCTTCGAACATGGTCCCTGGCACCTCACCAGCTGGGCTGACAGGCTGCTTGACCCCGCTGGGTCCCAGCGACTTGCCAAATGTTTCCTGCACCTCCGTCACGCCATTGGGCCCAGCGACCAAGAGACGTGGTCCCAGTGGCTCTCAAATGGTCCCTGATACCTCCCAAGTGCACACACTGGGCCCTAGTGACCTGTGGCGGTGTCCCAGAGGCTCGCCAAATGGTCCCTGGCACATCCCAGCAAGCACTGAGTCCCCAGCGATCCATGGGGTCCAAGTGTTTCGACAAGTGGTGCCTGGCTCCTCCCAGCGTGCTGGGGCCCAGCAACGTGGCAGCGGGTCCCAGCACCTGCAAATGGTCCTGGCAAATCTCCAGTGCGCGCCGCGTCCCAGGGGACTATCGCTGGCAGGCTCAGCATCCTCGCCAAATAGTCCCTGGCACATCCCCAGTGCGCCACCCGAGCCCCCCTCGCGACCGCGGGATCCCAGTAGCTGCCAAATGGACCCTGGACACTCCCCAGCACGCCGCGGGGCCCTACGACCCGTGACCCACGACCCCGCCGGGGTTCAGCTGCTCACCAAATGGTCCCTGGCACCTCCCAGCAGGCGCAGCAGGCCCCAGCTACCAGGTAGAGTCCCAGGGCTCCCCAAAAGGTCTCTGGCACATCCCAGCACACGCCACGGGTTCGAGACCAAGCAGGTCCCAGTGGCTCAAATGGTCCCTGGACATTCCCCCCACGCGCACTGGGCCAAGTGACCTCGAGCAGTGTCCAAGAGGCTGCAAATGGTCCCCTGGCATATCCCAGAGCAGGCACAGGCCCCAGCTTCACCAGGGGTTCCCAGGCGCCTTCGCCGAATGGTACCCTGACACCTCTCAGGCGCCAGATGAGGGCCCAGCGACACTGCGCAGTGTCCAAGCAGCTTATTAAATCGACCCCTGGTGCCTCCCCAGCGATCGCACAGGCCCCAGCGACCCTGGCGACGGTCCCAGCGGCTCAGGAAGTGTCCCTGGTACCTACCCAGCGCACTTTCATTTGTAGACCCCAGCAGGGTCCCCAGGGGCTCTTAAATGGTCCCTGGCACCTCCCAAATGGCGTGCGGCCCCAATGATCTCATTTGGGTTCCCAGAGGCTCAGCCAAATGGTCCTGGCACATCCCCAGCACGGCCTGCGGGCCCAGGCGACTTTAAGCTGGCTCCCAGCGTCTCGCCAAATGGTCCTGGCACATCCCAAAGCGGCGGGCCCAACCCAGGCTGGGCCCAGCAACCCCAGCAGCGGGGTCCCAGCTACCAAATGATCCCTGGCACCAAAAGCGTGCGACCCCCCAGGGACCCAGTGTGGTCTGAGCAGCTCGCCAAATGGTCCTGGTACCTGCCCAGCTGACCCCCCCTTTCGGTGTCCCAGACTCACAAATGGTCTTGTCCCACATACCCAGCACGCTCCCACGGGACACAGCGACCTTGCACAGGATCGAGAGGCTCGCCAAACTATCCTGGCGGCTCCCTCAGCGGCGCGGGGACTAGCGACCCGCACGGGGTCCTAGCTGCTCAACAAATGGTTCCTGGCACCTCCACAAGCACCTCACTGGCTCCAGCGACCCGTCTCGAAGTCCCAGCGACTCGACAGATGGTCTCTGGCACCTCCCCAGCAAGCACTGCGGGCCCCAGAGACCCCGCGGGTTCAACTTCTTGCCAAATGGTCCCTGGCACCTCCCGATGCAGCACTTGTCCCAGCGACCAGCCCGAGGTACCAGCGACACGCAAACAGTCCCTGGCACCTCCACAGCACGCACAGGGCAAAGCGACGCAGTGTGGTCCTAAAGTGATCGCCAAGCGGTCCCTGACACCTCCCCAGCGCGCTCCCAATCCCCACCGATCCCGCGTGGGGTCCCAGCAGCTCGCCAAATGGTCCCTGGCACCTCCCCAGCAGCGCACTGGGCACAGCGACACGCGCGCAGGGTCCCAGCAGCTCGCTAACGGTCCTGTCACCTCCCGCGCACTGGACCCTGCGACCTTGCACAGGGTCGAGGGGCTCGCCAAACTATCCCGGCGGCTCCCCAATGCACGCACAGGCCCCCAGCGACCCGCACAGGGTACCACCAGCTGCGACAAATTGTCCCTGGCATCTCACCAGCACCGCACTGGCCCCAGCGATCCCGTGCGGGGTCCCAGCAGATTGATAAAAATGGTCCCTGGCACCTCCCCACGCGCCACGGGCCCCAGAGACACCCCGCGGGTTCCGGCTCAGCTAAACAGTCCTGGGCTCCCCAGCGGCATGGACACTAACGACCCCACCCGTGGTCCCAGCGGCTCACCAATCCCGTCCTGTCATCCACAGCGGACGCATTGAGCGACTTCGGGGTCCAAGCAGTTCGCCAAACTGTCCCCTGGCACCTCCCAAGACGGGAGACCCAATCCAGCGGGGTCCCAGCAGATCGCCAAATGGTCCTGGCACCCTGCAGTGCACGCACAGAGCCCAGCAACCCGCGGTAGGGTCCCAGCGGCTCGCCAAATGGTCCCTGGCACCTACCCAGCGTAGCACATGACCAAGCAACCCGGTTGGGTCACAGCGGCTCACCAAACTGTCCTAGCACCTCCCCAGCGGCGTCTGGGACCCAGCGACAAGCGCGGGGTCTGGCGACAAATGGTCCCTGGCACCTCCCCGACGCGTGCATGGGCCCCAGTGACTTCGCGTGGGTCCCAGCGGCTCGCCAATCCATCCCTGGCACATCCCCAGCACGCGCCAAGACAGGCCCCCAGCTTTCAAATGGTCGCTGGCACCTCCCAACACGCACACAGGCCACAGAGACCCAGCGCAGGGTCCCAGCGATCTCTGCCAAATGGTCCCTGGCACCTACCCAGCTGGCCATGACCAAAACAAACCACGCGTTGGGTCACAGCGGCTCACCAAACTGTCCCAGCACCTCCCCAGCAGCGTGGGGCCCAGCGACAAAGCGGGGTCAGCGACGCCAAATGGTCCCTGGCACCTCCCTGCACGTGCATGGGCCCCAGTGACTCGCATTGGGTCCCAGCGGCTCATCAATCCATCCTGGCACCTCCCCAGCGCCGCATGGGTCCCAGAGACCATGAGCGGGGTCCCAGCTGCTCGCCAAATGGTCTCTGTCACCTCCCCAGCATGCACACAGGCTACAGCGACTTTTGCGTGGGGTACCAGCGGCTTGCCAAACGTCCCTGGCACCTCCCCAGGCACACAGGGACACGCTAGCGACCCCCATCGCGGGGAACCAGCGGCTAGGTATTCCGTCCCGGCGCCGCCTCCATGGCGTCGTTCGTGCCCCAGCGACGGGGTCCCATCTCTGCCAAATGGACCCTGGCACCTCCGCGCTTCGCATGGGCCCAGCGACCCGTCGCGGGGTCCCAGCAGATCGCCAAATGGTCCCTGGCACCTCCCCAGCACATGCACTGGGCAAAGCGACACCGCGCGGGGTCCCAGCGGTTAGCAAATCGTCCCTGGCACATCCCAGCGGCGCATGGGCCCCAGGGACTTAACACGGGTCTTCCAGCGGCTCCAAATGTTCCTGGCACGACTCCAGCGGGCCCTGGACCCAACGATCTGTGCGGGTTCCCAGCGGACTTCTGCAAATGGTCCCTAGCACCTCCCCAGTGTGCGCTCGGGCTCCAGCGACCCCGCCGGGGTCCCAGCTGCTCATCAAATGGTCCCTGGCACCTCACCAGCAGTCGCACAGGCCCCAGCGACCCCGTGCGGGGGTCCCAGCAGCTAGCCAATTGGTCCCTGGCTCCTACCCAGCGCGCACAGGTCCCAGCAACCATGCGGGGGTCCCAGCGGCTCGCAAATGGTTCCTGGCCCTTCCGCAGCGCACACACGGGCCCAGCGACCCTGTGCGAGACCAAGCGGATCGCCAAATGGTCCCTAGCCCCTCCCAGCCAAGACAGGGGCGAAAGTGGCGCCAGCGCAGGGTCCCAGAGGCTCATAAATGGTCTTGGCACCTCTCAGCGCACGCATATGGGGCCAGCGACCCGTGCAGGGTCCCAGCTTTCGCCAGATGGTCCCCGGCACCTCACCAGCACAAGCACTGGGCCCAGCGACCCAAGCGCAGGCTCCCAGCGTGCTGTAAATGGTCCCTGGCACATCCCAGTCGCATGTGGCCCCACAAACTCGTGCATGGTCCCAGAGGCTCGCCAAATGGTCCCTGGCACCTCCCAGTGATTGCATCGGGCCCCAGTGACCTCGAGCAGGGATCAGAGGCTCGCCAAATGAACCCTGGCATATCCCCAGCGCATGCAAGGTCCCCAGCAACCTCGCTGCGGAGTGCCAGATGGCTCGCCAAATGGTCCCTGGCACCTCTCCAGCACGCTCCCAATCCCCACTGGACGCCGTGGGGTCCCAGTGGTTGTAAATCATCCCTGGCACATCCCCAGGCGCGCCACGGGCCCCAGGGACTTAGCACGGTTCCCAGTGGCTCAAATGTTCCCTGGCACGACTCAAGCGGCGCCCTGGACCCAACGACCCTGTGCGGGTTCCCAGAAGCTCGCCAAATGGTCCCTGGCACCTACCCAGCGCACACACAGGGCCAAGCAACCACGCGGGGGGTCCCAGCTGGCTCCAAATGGTCCTTGTCACATACCCAGCACGCTCACTGGGACCCAGCGACCTTGCACAGGGTCGAGAGGCTCGTCAAACTATCCCTGGCGGCTCCCCAGCGAGTGCACAGGCCCCAACGACCCCTTTTGGGGTCCCAGCTGCTCGACAAAATGGTCTCTGGCACCTCCCAGCGCACCTGGGCCCCAGAGACCTTGGGAGTTCGAGCTTCTTGCCAAATGGACCCTGGCACCTCCACAGCACACATGGGTCCCAGCGACCACGTGGGGGGTCAAAACCTTCGCCAAATGCTCCCTGGCACCTCCCAGCACGCGCACTGGGCCCAGAGTCCCCGCCGAAGTCGCATGGCACGCCGTAAATGGTCCCTGGCACAACCCCAGCACGCACGGGGCTCAGCGACCCGCGGGGTTTCCCAGCAGCACGCCAAACGGTCTCTAGCACCTCCCTGCACGCTCACAGGACCCAGCAGCCCAGCGTGGGGTCCCAGCGGCTTGCAAATGGTACCTGGCTCCTCCCAGGAGTGCACTGCTCCCAACGACCTGGTGCAGGGTCCCAGAGGCTCGCCAAATGGTCCCTGGCACATCCCAGTGCGGCACAGACCACAGCAGCGACCAGGCGGGGTCCCAGCGTCTCGCCAAATGGTCCCAGGCACCTCCCCAGCGTGTGCATGGGCCCTAGTGATCTCGTGCAGGTTCCCAGAGGCTCGCCAAATGGTCTCTGGCACATGCCGCCAGCAGCACAAGACGGGGCCCAACTTCCACAGTGGGGACCCAGCGGTTCGTAAAGGGTCCCTGGCCCATCTGCACGCCCACGGGCCCAGCGACCCAGCGATGGTCCCAGAGGTCTTGAATGGTCCCTAGCCTCCCAGTCGCGGCGATTGGCCTAGCGACCGCGCGAGGGGTCCCTGCTGCTCTCAAATGGTCCCAGGCACCTCACCAGCACGTGCACAGGCACCAGCGACCTCGTCGCGGGTCCCAGCGGCTCCCAAATGGTCCCTGGCTCTTACCCAGCGAACGCCAAAGGGCCCAGCAACCACGCACGGGGTCCCAGCGGATCACAAATGTTCCATGGCCCCTCCCCAACGCGCACACTGGGCCCATCGACTCCGCGCGGGGTCCCAGCAGCTTGCCAAATGGTGCCTGGCACCTTACCAGCAGCACTGGGCCCAAGCAAAGCGGGGTCCCAGCGGCTCGCCAAATGATCCCTGGCACCTCCAAAGCGTGCGCACCGGCCCCAGGGACCCCGCGTGTGGTCTGAGCAGCTCGCCAAATGGTCCCTGGTACCTGCCCAGCGACCCCCACTGGGGTGTCCCAGCGGCTCACAAATGGTCCTTGTCACATACCCAGCGCGCCACGGGGACACAGCGACCTTGCACAGGGTCGAGGCTCGCCAAACTATCCCTGGCGGCTCCCCAATGAGCGCCACATCGGCCCCTAGCGACCCCTTTGGGGTCCCTAGCTGCTCAACAAATGGTTCCTGCCACCTCAAGCACACTCACTGGCTCCAGCGACCCCGTCAAGCAGTCCCAATGACTCGACAGATTCTCTGGCACCTCCCCAGCAAGCACCGCAGGGGCCCCAGAGACCCGATGCGGGTTCGAGCTTCTTGCCAAATGGTCCCTGGCACCTACCCCGATGCAGCACTTGTCCCAGCGACCCCATGTGGGTACCAGCAGCACGCCAAACAGTCCCTGGCACCTCCACAGCACGCACACAGGGCAAAGCGACGCAGTGTGGGGTCCCAGCGGATCGCCAAACGGTCCCTGACACCTCCCCAGTGCGCTCCCAATCCCCACCCGATCGGCGGTGGGGTCCCAGCAGATGTAAATGGTCCCTGGCACCTACCCAGTGCACGCACAGTGCCCAGCAACCACGTGCGGGAGGGGTCCCAGCGGCTTGCAAATGGTCTCTGGCACCTCCCAGCAAAAGCACGGGGCCCAGAGACCCCGTGCGGGTTTCCCGAGCTTCTTGCCAAATGGTCCTAACCTCCCCATGCACGCTGCACTTGTCCCAGCGACCTTCTGGGTACCAGAGGCGCATAAAACAGTCCCTGGCACCTCCACAGCACGCACACAGGGCAAATACTATGGTGTGGGGTGATCAGCCAAGCGGTCCCTGACACCTCCCCAGTGCGCCTCCCAATCCCCACCCGATCCCGTGGGGGTCCCTTTAATCGCCAAATGGTCCCTGGCACCTACCCAGTGCACCCACAGTGCCCAGCAACCACGTCTTGGGTCCCAGCGGCTGGCAAATGGTCCCTGGCATCCCTCAGCACGCCACAAGCCCCAGCGACCCCCCCAGGGGTCCCAGCTTTCGTAAATGGTCCCTGGCACCTCCCCAGCACGCCTGGGCACCCCGACCCATGGCGGGGTCCCAGCAGCCTGCCATTTCCAGCGGTCCCTGTCAACCTCCCTAGCACACTGGACCCTGCGACCTTGCACAGGGTCCGAGACTCTCAAACTATCCTGGCGGCTCCCCAATGCACGACAGGCCCCAGCGGCCCACAGGGGTACCAGCCGCGCGACAAATTGTCCCTGGCACCTCACCAGCCTGCCTTACTGGCCCCAGCGATCCCGTGCGGTCCCAGCAGATTGACAAATGGTCCCTGGCACCTCCCCAAGCCGACACGGGCCCCAGAGACACCGCCACGGGTTCCGCGGCTCGCTAAACAGTCCCTAGCAGCTCCCCAGCTGGCATGGACACTAACGACCCCACCCGTGGTCCCAGCGGCTCACCAATCCGTCCCCTGTCACATCCACAGCGCCGCACGGGCCCCAGCGACTTCACCGGGGTCAAGCGAATCGCCTTCGGTCCCTTGGGACCTCCCAAGTGGGGGCCCAGCGACTAGCGATGGGGTCACAGCGGCTCGCCAAATGGTCCCTGGCACACCCCCCGGGCGCATGGACCCCAGAGAATTACACCTTGGGGTCCGGCGGCCAAATGGTCCCTGGCACAACCCCAGCACGCTCTCACAGGCCCCAGCAACCGTTGCAGGGTCCCTGCGGCTTCGCCAAATGATCCCTGGTAACTTCCCAGCGCACGCACTGGGCCCATCGACCCGTCAAGGGATCCCAGTGGCTCACTAAATGGTCCCTGGCACCTCCCCAGCACGTGCCCAGTCCCCACCGATCCCGCGTGGGGTCCCAGCAGATCGCCAAATGGTCCCTGGCACCTACCCAGTGCACGCACAGAGCCCAGCAACCACGCGTGGGGTCCCAGCGGCTCGCAAATTCTCCCTGGCACATCCCCAGCACGCGCACAGGCCCCAGCTGACTTTCCAAATGGTCGCTGGCACCCCTCAGCACGCACACAGGCCCCAGCGACCCCGCGCAGGGTCCCAGCGGCTCGCCAAATGGTCCCTGGCACCTACCCAGCGCGCGCACATGACCAAGCAACCACGTGTTGGGTCACAGCGGCTCACCAAACTGTCCCTAGCACCTCCCAGCGGCGCTCGCGAGCCCAGCGACAAAGCGGGGTCTGCGGCTTGCCAAATGGTCCCTGGCACCTCCCCGACGGCACGTGCATGGGCCCCAGTGACTCCATTGGGTCCCAGCGGCTCCAAATCCATCCTGGCACCTCCCTTGGCGCATGGGTCCCAGAGACCATGAGCGGGGTCCCAGCTGCTCGCCAAATGGTTTCTGTCACCTCCCCAGCATGCACACAGGCTACAGCGACTTTCGTGGGGTACCAGCTGACGCAAACGTCCCTGGCACCCTCCCCAGGGCAATACACGGACACTAGCGACCCATCTGAGGGGAACCAGCGTAGGTATTCGTCCCTGGCACCTCCCATGGCGTCGTTCGTGCGACAGCACGCGGGGTCCCATCTGCTGTAAATCTGGACCCTGGCACCTCCGCCTTGCGATGGGCCCCAGCGACCGATCGGGGTCCCAGCAACTTCATAAAATGGTCCTGGCACCTACCCAGCACGCGCACTGGCCAAAGCGACACCGTAGCGGGGTCCCAGTGGTTTATAAATCATCCCTGGCACATCCCCAGCAGCGCCACGGGCCCCAGGACTCAGCACGGGTTCCCAGTGGCTCAAATGTTCCTGGCACGACTCAAGCGGCGCCCTGGACTAACGACCCTGTGCGGGTTCCCAAGCTCGCCAAATGGTCCTGGCACCTGGCACAGGGCCAAACAACCAAGAATCACGTGGGGTCCCAGCTCACAAATGGTCCTTGTCACATACCCAGCATGCTCACTGGGACCCAGCGACCTTGCACAGGGTCCGGAGGCTCGCCAAACTATCCCTGTGGCCCCCAACGGGTGCACAGGCCCCAGCGACCCCAAGACTGGGGTCCCAGCTGCTCGACAAATGGTCTCTGGCACCTCCCCCCAGCCACGGGCCCCAGAGACCCTGCGCGGTTCGAACTTCTTCCAAATGGACCCTGGCACCCCACAGCACACGCATGGGTCCCAGCGACCACGCAGGGGTCAAAACAACTCGCCAAATGCTCCTGGCACCTCCCCAGCACGCCACTGGGCCCAGAGTCCCTTGACGAGGCGGCAGCGGCACGCCAAATGGTCCCTGGCACAACCCAGCACACGCACGGGGCTCAGTGACCCCGGGGTTCCAAAGCAGCACGCCAAACGGTCTCTAGCACCTCCGCAGGCACTCTGGACCCAGCAGCCACGCGTGGGGTCCCAGCGGCTACAAATGGTACCTGGCTCCTCCCCAGCGAGTGCACTGGCCCCAACGACCTGGTGCAGGGTCCCAGAGGCTCGCCAAATGGTCCCTGGCACATCCCCAGTGCGGCGCACAGACCCAGCGAGTGTGAGGGGTCCCAGCTGCTCGCCAAAATGGTCCCAGGCACCTCCCCAAGCGCGTGCATGGGCCCTAGTGATCTCATGCAGGTTCCCAGAGGCTCTTAAAATGGTCTCTCGGCACAGCAAGACACGGGGCCCAGTTACCCCGAATGGGGACCCAGCGGTCGCCAAAGGGTCCCTGGCCCATCTGCAGCGCGCTCCACGGGGCCCAGCGACCCCAGCAAGAGGGTAGTGTCTCTCTCAAATGGTCCCTGGCACCTCCCCAACCGTGGGCGGGCCCCAGCTGTCGGCGGGGTGCCAGCGACTCGTGAATGGTACCTGCCCCCCTCCCAGATGTGCCCCCAACGACTTTTGAAGGGGTCCTAGGGGTCTCGCCAAAATGGTCCCCAAGCACATCCCCAGCTCAGCGCCACGGGCCCAGCGACCGGGCATTGGTCCCAGCTGACCAGCAAATGGTCCCTGGCACCTCCCCAGCGGGCACATAGGCCCAGCGACCAGTGGGGACCCAGCGGCTCGCCAAATGGTCCCTGGTACCTTCAAAGCACCGCATACTGGGCCCAGTGACCTCGCTTCCAGTGTCCAAGAGGCTCGTAATGGTCCCTGGCACATCCCCAGTGCAGGCACGGGCCCCAGCGACTTCGCTGAGGGTTCCCAGCATTCTGTAAGCGGTTTTGACACCCTCAGGCGCGCCAGATGAGACCCAGCGACTCACGCACGGGGTCCCAGAGGCTCGCCAAATGGTCCCAGGCACCTCCCAGCATGCATATGTCCCAGCGACTCTTGAGGGGTCCCAGAGGTCGCCAAATGGTCCCAGGCACCTCCCCAGCGTGTGCGGGCCCCAGCGATCGTGCAGGTTCCCAGAGGCTCGTAAAATGGTCTCCTGGCACATCCCCAGCACGCGAGAAGGCCCTTCACCCGAGTGGGGACCCAGCGGCTTCGCCAAAGGGTCCCTGGCCCATCTGCAGCGCCAGACAGGGCCCAGCGACCTGCCAAGGTCCCAGCGGCTCACCAAATTGTCCCTGGTTCCACCCCATGACGCGCACAGAGCCCAGCAAGCAGCGAGGGGTCCCAGCAGCTCGCAAATGGTCCCTGGCACCTCCCATCAAGCATGGGGCCCAGCGATTAGCTGTGGGTCCCACCGCTCGCCAAATGGTCCCTGGCACATCCCCAGTGCACGCACGGGGCCCCAGTGATTTCTACCGGGGTCCCAGCGGCTTGCCAAATGATCCTGGCACCTCCAAAGCGTCAGCAAGACAAGGGCCCCAGGGACCGTGTGTGGTCCCAGCAGCTTCGCAAATGGTCCCTGGCACCTCCATCAAGCATGGGGCCCAGCTGACTGCTGGGTCCCACCGGCTCGCCAAATGGTCCCTGGCACATCCCAGTGCGCCTGCGGCCCCAGTGATTTCTACGGGGTCCCAGCGACGCAAATGATCCTGGCACCTCAAGAGATGGGCCCAGCGACCCCAGCGGTGGGTCACAGCGGCTCGCCAAATGGTCCCTGGCACAACTGGCCAAGATGGACCCCAGAGACCACACGCTTGGGTCCGGCGGCTTGCCAAATGGTCCCTGGCACAACCCCAGCACGCCACAGGCCCCAGCAACCTCGTGTAGGGTCCCTCCGGCGGCGTGTAAATGGTCCCTGGTAACTTCCCAGCGCACGCACTGGGCCCATCGACCCCGTGCGGGATCCCAGTGGCTCACTAAATGGTCCCTGGCACCTACCCAGTGCACGCACAGAGCCCAGCAACCACGCGTGGGGTCCCAGCGGCTCGCAAATTCTCCCTGGCACATCCCCAGCACGCGCACAGGCCCCAGCGGCTTTCCAAATGGTCGCTGGCACCTCCCCAGCACGCACACAGGCCCCAGCGACCCAGCGCAGGGTCCCAGCGATCTCAAATGGTCCCTGGCACCTGCCCAGCGCGTACATGACCAAGCAACCACACGTTGGGTCACAGCTCACCAAACTGTCCCCAGCACCCCAAGCGCGTGACGGGGCCCAGCGACAAAGCGGGGGTCTGGCCGCTTGCCAAATGGTCCCTGGCACCTCCCCCGCACACGTGCATGGGCCCCAGTGACTATTGGGTCCCAGCGGTAAGCCAATCCATCCCTGGCACCTCCCCAGCGCGCGCGGGTCCCAGAGACCATGAGCGGGGTCCCAGCTACTCGCCAAATGGTCTCTGTCACCTCCCCAGCATGCACACAGGCTACAGCGACTTTCGTGGGGGTACCAGCGGCTTGCCAAACGTCCCTGGCACCTCCCAGGGCACACACGGACACTAGCAGCGCGCCCCATCGCGGGAACCAGCGGCAGGTATTCCGTCCCTGGCACCCTCATGGCGTCGGTTCGTTGCCCAGCGACCCGGCGCGGGGGTCCCATCTGCTTTCGCCAAATGGACCCTGGCACCTCCGCGCACGCATGGGCCCCAGCTGACCCGTCTTGGGGTCCCAGCAGCTCGCCAAATGGTCCCTGGCACCTCCCCAGCACGTGCACTGGGCAGCGACACGCGCGGGCCCCAGGGACTTAGCACGGGTCTTCCAGCGGCTCTCCAAATGTTCCCTGCGCACGACTCCAGCGCCCTGGACCCAACGACCTGTACGGGTTCCCAGCGGCTCGCCAAATGGTCCCCTGGCACCTCCCCAGTGTCTTTCCGGGCTCCAGCGACCCCACCCGGGGTCCCAGCTGCTCATCAAATGGTCCCTGGCACCTCACCAGCAGTCACTGGGCACCAGCGACCCGTCGCGGGGTCCCAGCAGCCTAGCCAATTGGTCCCTGGCTCCTACCAGTGCGCGCACAGGTCCCAGCAACCACGCGGGGTCCCAGCGGCTCATAAATGGTTCTGGCCCTTCTGCAGCGGGGCACACGGGGCCCTGGCGACCCTGTGGCGAGAACAAAGCGGCTGCCAATGGTCCCTGGCCTCCTCTGCCCACAAGAGACAGGGCCAGTGGCGCGGCGCGGGGTCCCAGAGGCTCGCCAAATGGTCCTTGGCACCTCTCCAGCGCCGACGGGGCCCAGCGACCCGTGCAGGATCCCAGCGGCTCGCCCGAATGGTCCCCGGCACCTCACCAGCACAAACACTGGGCCCAGCGACCCAGCGCAGGCTCCCCAGCGGCTTCGCAAATGGTCCCTGGCACATCCCCAGTGCGCAGGGCCTAAACTCGTGCATGGTCCCAGAGGCTCGCCAAATGGTCCCTGGCACCTCCCCAGTGATTGCACGGGCCCCAGTGACCTCGAGCAGGGATCCAGAGGCTCGCCAAATGAACCCCTGGCATATCCCCAGCGCATGCAAGGGCCAGAGCAACCTCGCTGAGTGCCAGATGGCTCGCCAAATGGTCCCTGGCACCTCTCCAGCACGCTCCCAATCCCCACTGGCGCCGCGTGGGGTCCCAGCAGCTTCAACCAAATGGTCCCTGGCACCCTACCCCAGCAGCACTGGGCAAAGCGACACCGTGGCTGGGTCCCAGTGGTTCGCCGTCATCCCCTGGCACATCCCCAGGCGGGCCCCAGGGACTTAGCACGGGTTCCCAGTGGCTCCAAATGTTCCCTGCTTTGACTCAAGCGAGCGCCCTGGGACTAACAACCCTGTGCGGGTTCAGGGAAGCTTCGCCAAATGGTCCCTGGCACCTACCCAGCGGCAAGACAGGGCCAAGCAACCTGCGTGGGGTCCCAGCTGGCTCACAAAATGGTCCTTGTCACATACCCAGCACGCTCACTGGGACCCAACCTGACCTTGCACAGGGTCCGAGGCTCCAAACTATCCCTGGCGGCTCCCCAACAGAGTGCAGGGCCCTGGCGACCCCGCACAGGGTCCCAGCTGCTTCGACAAATGGTCTCTGGCACCTCCCAAGCACACGGACTCCCAGAGACCCAGCGGGTTCGAGCTTCTTGCCAAATGGACCCTGGCACCTCCACAGCACCGCGCGTGGGTCCCAGCGACCACGTCTTGGGGGTCAAACAGCTAGCCAAATGCTCCCTGGCACCTCCCAACACGCCAAGACTGGGCCCAGAGTCCCCGAGGTCGCAGCCACGCCAAATGGTCCCTGGCACAACCCCAGCACACGCCAGGGGCTCAGCGACCCAGCGGGGTTCCCCCAACCGCCAAACGGTCCCTAGCACCTCCCTGCGCGCCACTGGGACCCAGCAGCCAGCGGGGGTCCCAGCTGACAAATGGTACCTGGCTCCTCCCAGCGAGTGCACTGGCCCCAACGACCTGGTGCAGGGTCCCAGAGGCTCGCCAAATGGTCCCTGGCACATCCCCAGTGCGCGCACAGACCACAGCGAATTCGCGCGGGGTCCCAGCGTCTCGCCAAATGGTCCCAGGCACCTCCCCAGCGTGTGCATGGGCCCTAGTGATCTCGTGCAGGTTCCCAGAGGCTCGCCAAATGGTCTCTGGCACATCGCCAGCGCGCGCACGGGGCCCAGCTACCCCGAGTGGGGACCCAGCGGTTCGCCAAAGGGTCCCTGGCCCATCTGCAGCACGCTCACGGGGCCCAGCGACCCCGCGCAGGGTCCCAGTGGCTCTCAAATGGTCCCTGGCACCCCCAGCAGCGTGGGCGGGCCCCAGCGACTTGGCGGGGTGCCAGCGGTCGTGAAATGGCACCTGCCCCTCCCAGATCACACGTGCCCCAACGACTTTGCGGGGTCCTAGCGTCTAAAATGGTCCCTGGCACATCCCCAGCCAAGACGGGCCCAGCCCTTGGCGTGGTCCCTGACTAGCCAAATGGTCCCTGGCACCTCCCCAGCGTGGCACATGGGGCCCAGCGACCCCAGTGGGGACAGCGGCTCATAAAATGGTCCCTGGTACCTTAAAGCACGCACTGGGCCCAGTGACCTCAGCGCAGTGTCCAAGAGGCTCGTAAATGGTCCTGGCACATCCCAGTGCAGGCCGCGGGCCCCAGCGACCTTGAGGGTTCCCAGCATTTCGCCAAATGGTACCTGACACCTCTCAGGCCAAGATGAGACCCAGCGACCCCACCTTGGGGTCCCAGAGGAGGCCAATGGTCCCAGGCACCTCCCAGCGTGCATGTGTCCCAGCGACTGAGGGGTCCCAGAGGCACAGCCAAATGGTCCCAGGCACCTCCCAGCGTGTGCCACGGCCCCAGCGATCTCGTGCAGGTTCCCAGAGGCTCGCCAAATGGTCTGGCACATCCCCAGCGCGCAAGGGGCCCAGCTACCCGGAGTGGGGGACCAGCTGGCCATGGGTCCTAGCCCCATCTGCAGCTTGGGCAAGACGGGCCCAGCAACCACGCTGGGGGTCCCAGCGGCTCGCCAAGTGTCCCTGGCTCCCTACCCATGACGCTGGGACAGAGCCCAGCAAGCACTTGAGGGGTCCCAGCAGCTCATAAAATGGTACCTGGCACCTCCCATCAAGCATGGGGCCCAGCTTGACCCAAGGGGTCCCCACCAGGCAAACCAAAAATGGTCCCTGGCACATCCCCAGTCTTGGCGCCGCGGCCCCAGTGATTTCTACCCGGGGTCCCAGCGGCCAAATGATCCCTGGGACCTCCCAAGCGTGCACACCAGCCCAGAGACCCCTTGCGGGGACCCGAGCGGCCAAGCAAATGGTCCCTGGTATCTCCACGGCGATCACATGGGCCCCAGCAACCATAAAGGGTCCAAGCAGTTCGCCAGCGGTCCCCTGGCACCTCCCAAGTGCGCCGCGGGGCCCAAAACGACCGCGGGTGGGTCACAGCGGCTCGCCAAATGGTCCCCTGGCACAACCCCCATGGACCCCATGAGACCACCGCGGGGTCCGGCGGCTTGCCAAATGGTCCTGGCACAACCCCAGCACGCTCTCACAGGCCCCGGCAACCTGGTGCAGGGGTCCTGCGGCTTCAAATGGTCCCTGGTAACTTCCCAGGCGCTGCGCGCATGGGCCCATGACCCCATCTTGGGATCCCAGTGGCTCACTAAATGGTCCCTGGCACCTACCCAGTGCACGCACAGAGCCCAGCAACCACGCCGCGGGTCCCAGCGGCTCGTAAATTCTCCTGGCACATCCCCAGCACGCCGCGACAGGCCCCAGCGGCTTTCCAAATGGTCGCTGGCACCTCCCCAGCTGACGCACACAGGCCCCAGCGACCCCGCGCAGGGTCCCAGCGTCTCGCCAAATGGTCCCTGGCACCTACCCACGTAGCGTACATGACCAAGCAACCACGCGTTGGGTCATGCGGCTCACCAAACTGTCCCTAGCACCTCCCAGCGGCGTGCGGGCCCAGCGACAAAGCGGCCGGGGTCCTGGCTGACTTGCCAAATGGTCCCTGGCACCTCCCCGGCACGTGCATGGGCCCCAGTGACGCATTGGGTCCCAGCGGCTCGCCAATCCATCCTGGCACCTCCCAGGCGCCTGGGTCCCAGAGACCATGAGCGGGGTCCCAGCTGCTCGCCAAATGGTCTCTGTCACCTCCCAGCATGCACACAGGCTACAGCGACTTTGCGTGGGGTACCAGCGGCTGCCAAGCGTCCCTGGCACCTCCCAGGGCACACACACGGACACTAAGCGACCCCATGCGGGGGAACCAGCGGCTAGGTATTCGTCCCTGGCACCTCCGCAGCGTTGCGTTCGTGCCCAGCGACCCAGCGCGGGTCCCATCTGCTCGCCAAATGGACCCTGGCACCTCCATAGCCACGCATGGGCCAGCGACCCGTCAGGGTCCCAGCAGCTCGCCAAATGGTCCCTGGCACCTCCCCAGCACGTGCACTGGGCAAGCGACACCCGCCACGGGCCCCAGGGACTTAATGGGTCTTCCAGCGGCTCTCCAAATGTTCCTGGCACGACTCCAGCCGGCGCCCTGGTGGACCGCGACCCTGTGCGGGTTCCCAGCGGCTCGCCAAATGGTCCCTGGCACCTCCCAGTGTGCGCTCGGGCTCCAGCGACCCGCCAGGGGTCCCAGCTGCTCATCAAATGGTCCCTGGCACCTCACCAGCAGTCGCACAGGCTGGCGCGACCCGTCCCGGGGGTCCCAGCAGCTAGCCAATTGGTCCCTGGCTCCTACCCAGTTGCGCGCTTCAGGTCCCAGCAACCACGGGGTCCAGCTGACTCGCAAATGGTTCCTGGCCCTTCTGCAGCGCACACCGCGAGGGCCTTTGACCCTGTGCGAGAACAAAAGCATTCAGCAAATGGTCCCTGGCCCCCCCAGCAGCACTGGGGCGAGTGTGGCGCCCAGCGAGGATCCCAGAGGCTCGCCAAATGGTCCTGGCACCTCTCCAGCGCGCGCTGGGGCCCAGAGACCCGTGCAGGATCAGACTCGCTGAATGGTCCCCGCACCTCACCAGCACAAGCACTGGGCCCAGGAAGTGACCCAGCGGAGGCTCCCAGCGGCTTCATAAAATGGTCCCTAAGGCATCCCCAGTCGCATGTGCCCCACAAACTCGTGCATGGTCCCAGAGGCTCGCCAAATGGTCCCTGGCACCCCCCAGCGCAGCGCATGGGTCCCAGAGACCATGAACGGGTCCCAGCTGCTCGCCAAATGGTCTCTGTCACCTCCCAGCACGCGCACAGGCCCCAGCGGCTTTCCAAATGGTCGCTGGCACCTCCCAGCACGCACACAGGCCCCAGCGACCCAGCAGGGTCCCAGCGTCTCGCCAAATGGTCCCTGGCACCTACCAGCTGGGCAGACATGACCAAGCAACCACGGCGTTGTCACAGCTGCTCACCAAACTGTCCTAGCACCTCCCCAGCGTGCGTCTGGGGCCCAGCGACAAAGCGGGGGTCACAGCGGCTTGCCAAATGGTCCCTGGCACCTCCCCGGCACGTGCATGGGCCCCAGTGACTCTGCATTGGGTCCCAGCGGCTCGCCAATCCATCCCTGGCACCTCCCCAGCGCATGGGTCCCAGAGACCATGAGCAGGGTCCCAGCTGCTCGCCAAATGGTCTCTGTCACCTCCCAGCATGCACACAGGCTACAGCGACTTTCGTGGGGTACCAGCGGCTTGCCAAACGTCCCTGGCACCTCCCCAGGGCACACACGGACACTAGCGACCCCATCTACGCGGGAACCAGCGGCTAGGTATTCGTCCCTGGCACCTCCGCAGCGTGCGTTCGTGCCAGCGACCGGGCGCAGGGGTCCCATCTGCTCGCCAAATGGACCCTGGCACCTCCGCACCACGCATGGGCCCCAGCGACCCGTCGCGGGGTCCCAGCAGCTCGCCAAATGGTCCCTGGCACCTCCCCAGCCGCGTGCACTGGGCAAAGCGACACCGCACGGGCCCCAGGGACTTTGCACGGTCTTCCAGCGGCTCTCCAAATGTTCCTGGCACGACTCCAGCGGCGCCCTGGACCCAACGACCCTGTGCGGGTTCCCAGCGGCTCGCCAAATGGTCCCTGGCACCTCCCAGTGTGCTCGGGCTCCAGCGACCCCGCCGGGGTCCCAGCTGCTCATCAAATGGTCCCTGGCACCTCACCAGCAGTCACAGGCCCCAGCGACCCCGCAAGGGGTCCCAGCAGCTAGCCAATTGGTCCCTGGCTCCTACCCAGTGCGGCGACAGGTCCCAGCAACCACGTCGCGGGGTCCCATGTTCGCAAATGGTTCCTGGCCCTTCTGCAGCGCACACACGGGCCCAGCGACCCTGTCGAGAACCAAGCGGCTTCGCCAAATGGTCCCTGGCCCCTCCCCAGCGCGCAAGACAGGGCGAGTGGCGCGCGCAGGGTCCCAGAGGCTCGCCAAATGGTCCTTGGCACCTCTCCAGCGCACGCATGGGGCCCAGCGACCCCGTGCAGGATCCCAGCGGCTCGCCGAATGGTCCCCGGCACCTCACCAGCACAAGCACTGGGCCCAGCGACCCAGCGCGGGCTCCCAGCGACTTCTCGCAAATGGTCCCCTGGCACATCCCAGTGCGCATGTGGCCCCCCAAACTTCGTGCATGGTCCCAGAGGCTCGCAAAATGGTCCTGGCACCTCCCAGTGATTGCACGGGCCCCAGTGACCTCGAGCAGGGATCCAGAGGCTCGCCAAATGAACCCTGGCATATCCCCAGCGCATGCAGGGCCAGAGCAACCTCGGCGGGGTGCCAGATGGCTCGCCAAATGGTCCCTGGCACCTCTCCAGCACGCTCCCAATCCCCACTGGCCTTGGCGTGGGGTCCCAGCAGCTCGCCAAATGGTCCCTGGCACCTACCCAGCACGCGCACTGGGCAAAAGCGACACCGCGGGGTCCCAGTGGTTCGCAAATCATCCCTGGCACATCCCCAGCAGCGGCGCGGGCCCCAGGGACTTAGCGGGTTCCCAGTGGCTCCAAATGTTCCCTGAGCACGACTCAAGCGCGCCCTGGACCCGACCCTGTGTGCGGGTTCCCAGAAGCTCGCCAAATGGTCAGTGGCACCTACCCAGCGCGCACACAGGGCCAAGCAACCACGGCGGGGTCCCAGCTGACTCACAAATGGTCCTTGTCACATACCCAGCACGCTCACTGGGACCCAACGACCTTGCACAGGGTCCAGAGGTCGCCAAACTATCCCCTGGCGGCTCCCGAAAGTGCACAGGCCCCAGCGACCCCGACAGGGTCCCAGCGCCTTTCGACAAATGGTCTCTGGCACCTCCCCAGCGCGCACACGGGCCCCAGAGACCCCGCGCGGGTTCCGAGCTTCTTGCCAAATGGACCCTGGCACCTCCACAGCACACGCATGGGTCCCAGCGACCACGTGCGGGGTCAAAACAGCTCGCTAAATGCTCCCTGGCACCTCCCCAGCACGCGAGACTGGGCCCTGGGAGTCCCCCACGCAGGGGTCGCAGCGCACGCCAAATGGTCCCTGGCACAACCCCAGCACACGCACGGGGCTCAGCGACCCCGCGGGGGTTCCCAGCAGCACGCCAAACGGTCTCTAGCACCTCCCCTGCACGCTCACAGGACCCAGCAGCCACGCGTGGGGTCCCAGCGCTTGCAAATGGTACCTGGCTCCTCCCAGCGAGTGCACTGGCCCCAACAACCTGGTGCAGGGTCCCAGAGGCTCGCCAAATGGTCCCTGGCACATCCCCAGTGCAAGACAGACCACAGCCAGACCAGCAGGGGTCCCAGCGTCTCGCCAAATGGTCCCAGGCACCCTCCCAGCGTGTGCATGGGCCCTAGTGATCTCGCAGGTTCCCAGAGGCTGCCAAATGGTCTCTGGCACATCGCCAGCGCCCGCACGGGGCCCAGCTACCCCAGTGGGGGACCCAGCTGCTCGGCCAAAGGGTCCCTGGCCCATCTACAGCACGCTCCACGGGGCCCAGCGACCCGCGCAGGGGTCCCAGTGGCTCTCAAATGGTCCCTGGCACCTCCCAGCAGTGGACCGGGCCCCAGCGACTTAGCGGGGTGCCAGCGGCTCGTGAAATGGTACCTGCCCCCCAGATCACACGTGCTCCCGACTTTGGCGGGGTGCTAGCGTGCCCGCCAAATGGTCCCTGGCACATCCCCAGCGCCGCAGGGGCCCAGCAGCGCGGGTCCCAGCGGCCAGCCAAATGGTCCCTGGCACCTCCCAGCGGGCACATGGGGCCCAGCGACCCGAGTGGGGACCCAGCGGCCGCCAAATGGTCCCTGGTACCTTAAAAGCACGCACTGGGCCCAGTGACCTGCCGAAAGTGTCCAAGAGGCTCGTAAATGGTCCTGGCACATCCCCAGTGCAGGCACGGGCCCCAGCGACTGGGCGAGGTTCCCAGCGGCTTCGCCAAATGGTACCTGACACCTCTCAGGCGCCAAGATGAGACCCAGCGACCCATCGGGGTCCCAGAGGCTCGCAAAATGGTCCCAGGCACCTCCCAGCGCGTGCATGTGTCCCAGCGACTCAGCGGGGTCCCAGAGGCTTCGCCAAATGGTCCCAGGCACCTCCCCCAGCTGTGCATCGGCCCCTAGCGATCTAAGTGCAGGTTCCCAGAGGCTCGCCAAATGGTCTCTGGCACATCCTCAGCCGCAAAGGGGCCCAGCTACCCAGTGGGGGGACCAGCGTCGCCAAAGGGTCCCTGGCCCATCTCCTGCAGCGCCTGGGGGGCCAGCGACCCGCAGCGGGGTCCCAGCGGCTGTAAATTGTCCCTGGCTCCCACCCATGACGCGCACAGAGCCCAGCAAGCACGCGAGGGGTCCCAGCAGCTCGCCAATGGTACCTGGCACCTCCCATCAAGCATGCAGCCCAGTGACCCCTGGGTCCCACCCGCTCGCCAAATGGTCCCTGGCATCCCCAGTCTTGGCATCGGGCCCCAGTGATTTCTACCGGGGTCCCAGCGGCTTTGCCAAATGATCCCTGGGACCTCCCCAGCGTGCACACCAGCCCCAGAGACCCTGCGGGGACCGAGCGACTCAGCAAATGGTCCCTGGTATCTCCCACAGCGATCACATGGGCCCCAGCAACCTGCATAAAGGGTCCCAGCGGGTCGTAAATGGTCCCTGGTACCTCCCAAGCACACGCACTTCACCCAGTGACCTTTGGCAGTGTCCCAGAGGCTCGTAAATGGTCCCTGGCACATCCCCAGCGCCGGACAGTCCCCATGACTTCGAGCGGGGTCCCAGCGGCTCATGAAATGGTACCTGCCCCTCCCAGATCACACGTGCCCCAGCGACCTCGCGCAGGGTCCCAGAGGAGGGGCTCGGCCAAACTGTCCCTGGCACCTCCCCAGCAAAGACGACTGGGCCCAGTGACCCCTCATGGGTCCCAGCAGCTTCGTGAAATGGTCCCTGGCACCTCAAACAGCGTGCACGGGCCCTACGATTGATCATGCAGGTTCCCAGCGGCTGCCAAATGGTACCTGACACCTCTCAACCCCAGCACAT
>JAHFZB010000622.1:0-35329 GCA_036884735.1 Huso huso
CTGAATATTTTCAGAAAGAGGGGTTCAATTAGATCCCCAAAACATCAATGTTAATCCTGCTAAAAGACAAATCTCCAAACTATCCTCAATAGTTTGTGGGGAAGTTTGCCCAGAGAACTAACCAACTCTCTACAAGTTTGGTTAAGGATCCTGACCAGTTTTTCCATTATCTCTTTTCAAAAGATATCAGGTTTTCGCATTTTTGTTTTGTAAGTGATACTGTGGCTCAGGTTCAATGGCGTTACGCTTCTGATACCTATACTCCCACAGGTAATGTAAACGATTTATAGCGGGCATTTACAACAGCGTGCACGCCAGGCTAGAGCTTTATAACCTCTTGGATCGGCTGCAGGATAGGTGTCTGTATCATGATACGGACTCTGTAATCTTTTGTCAGCAGGCCCCAGGCTTGGCGTCCAGAACTAGGCGATTATCTTGGTGACTTAACTAGCGAGTTAAAACCGGGGGAATACATTACAGAGTTTGTGTCAGGGGGCCCTAAAACATATGGATACGTTACAAACAGCGGAAAACATGTCTCAAAGTAAAGGGGATTACCCTAAACTATGAGAATTCCAAATTAATTAACCTCGCCCGTTAAAAGACCTTGTACAAAAACTTGTGAATCATGATAGAAACACCCCGCTGAGCATATCATGATTCATGCCCCAGATTCACCGTAATAAAAAAGAATTTCAATTGGAAAACAAACCACCCAGAAAACCTTTCAAATAGTCTACAACAAGTTTAGTCTTATGTTCTGATTTCACATCGATTCCTTATGGATTCTGAAGAAGGTTTTGATATTAGACTATCCGTGTTTTGCAGCTATAATATCGGACCCTCCAATTCAGGCAAAAGTTATTTTTGTGAAACAGCTTTAGAAAACTCTCAACAGATCTTTCCAAAACCCCTGAGAATATCATTTGAGTTATAGCTGTTGGCAGGGATTATACAATGAATTGGCCTTAAATTTAAAAATATCAAATTTATTGAAGGCATACCAGATTCATTAACCGATGATAATTTAATGCTCCTAACAAAATCAATTTACTCATTATAGATGACTTGATGGAAGCAGCTAGCGAAATGATGAAATACAGAAAGCTTTTACAAAATCATGCTCATAGGAATTTTGCGTGTACTGTATTTGGTTCAAAATTTGTTTTAAGGAAAATGAGTCGCACCATAAACTTGAATGCCAATTACATTATTCTGTTTAAAACCCTCGAGATAAACTTCAAATCAACACCCTAGCCCGTCAGATGTACCCCGGGAACTCCAAGTTTTTCTTAGAAGCGTTTGAAGATGCGCCAAAAAACCCTATGGTTATCTTTTAATAGACTTAAAGGCCCAAACCCCGAAGCATATCGTCTAAGAACTGGTTTATTTACTCCTGATTTGCCAGTTGCTTACATCATGAGAAATACCAAATCAAAACACCTATAAGCGCCGGCTATTGCTCTAAACTTTTATTTATCTAGACTCAGCAACCACAAGATCATGTCGGCTAGAATAAAACGTAACCTCCATCTCTTAAAGAGCATAGTTCAGTAGCTCTGCTCATCAGAGAAGAGCAATTTTAAACGCTTCAGACGATTTTATCAAATCGATTGTGGAAATTGCCTTAAATGCCTTAAAGGGTCACATCTTAACTTCGAGTCAGTTAACACTCTCAAAAAGCAGCAGCGTGTTATAAAGAGCCTATGCAATAAGAAGCATTCAATTAAAAAGAAGAAAAACTGTGAATCAGAGTGGTGGTTTTATCGGCGCTTTAATAAGGATTGCATTGCCTTTTTATCAGGACTCTTATCGCCTCAAAGTTAATTTGTAAAATGACTCACTCCCAGAAAATGTTTCTGATACCCCAGCATCAACTCGATAGACTTCGGCAGCCTGAGCCCCAACACCCGAGCCTATTAAAAAAAGCCGTTGAAAGCCGACTTGGACTCTGAAATGAAAAGCATTCTACTTAGAAGTTTACATCAGTGACCATGAGAGAAAGTTAAGTTATACACCAACTCCTTACAGAGATATCTAACCCTGCTTAAACAGAGTGAAAAAGAGTTTAATACCCTTACATTAATTACACCCCCTCTGAGGAAACGACCCAACCGCAGCAGAATCTGAATCTAAGATAGTGACTGCAGTTATGAGTAGTGTTCCTCCAGATCTAAGAAAAATGCTAATTTTATTTTAAATTTATGTCTCAGAATGCTTTGGTTACCTCCTGGAATGATCAAGGGGAATTCATTCTTAGGGCAAGAACATTAGAGGGTCGCATATGGTTGATTTAATCAGGGCTGCCGGGGCATACCCATATCCCTGAACATAGGTTACCTGTAGGATGGGCCGAATTCATCAAAGGTTTGTCTGTAATAAATGTCCCCTATTCTACAGTACCCAATTCTCAAACACGACAACTCATAGAAGCTTATAAAAAACGACCCTTAGAGACCCCTATGCATAAGAAGCAGAAAAAAAGGCAGCAGTTATGGGAAAGTTATTAAGATGTTACTGATTTTATTGAGTTTACATATCTGTACATTTTGTTGTATATTCATGCATATGCTGTGTAAACATTGTCTGATACATTTTGTTGTATATTCATGCAAATGCTGTGTAAACAATGTCTGATATATATATATATGTCTTTACAGCAATAAAATATTTATTCACCATTTACAATGTCATAAGTTTTTGAAGATTAACATTCATAACATTTTTTAAAATCATGATGAGTCTTGACACACTGCACGCATGAAAATATATTTATACAATTCTGTTTTTAGGGTTAGACATACAATGTATAAATTGGACACCATCAGATCATTTTTGTTTAAATCAGAGCTGTGAGAGCCATAACCTCAGGGTAAGTAAGTCCTTTGGATCGATGATGTACAAAGAAAACACAGTGATGGCCGCATGTCGTGGTCATAAGCCCTTGTAGAGGCTGATTATCGCATTACACTGTTTGTTTGACGTTGTTGTCTAAAAAAGTTTGAGATAGTCTTAGGAAAATAAATAAAATCTGGAGGGTTACCGTGAAGAATCAAAAACTCTCCCTGTCCCTCTTCTTTAGATAAATCCCTAGCCAGTGTTCTCCCGGATAATTCTGGGGGTCCGTGTTGACAATGAGTATCGCCGGCAGTTTTTATTTTTCCTTTAGGTAGTTGATCACTAGCTAGAACCCCATAAAAATACTTTGCAGTCAATGGGTTGCTGGATAGCAGCGCTGTAAGCTGAGTGGTATTCATTTTAAAAGGATCAATGTTGTATCAAACTTTTCAGTAATCAAAGAGAACAGCTCTTTGGTGGGAAACCTCAATCACGTTCTCAAAACAACATATACAATCATATTCACCGCTCTGGCAGAGCATTGGCAAAACGCATTTAAGATATTACCATTTTTCACTAAGGAAAAATGATCTCCACATTTTGATCAGGGGTCAAATCAAATGCATAGAGCGTATAGCCTCTAATAAAGTCTGACCTATCAATTATCAGCGGTTTGTCTTTGAGATGTCTACCCGTGGCTTGTATTAGACTGTAATATTCCTGACTGGGTTGTGTCTTGCTGTATAGTAGGGTTGTAAAGGTTTTGAGGGGACTTGTTCACCATCGACGTATATAGCTATAAAGTTCCCAGCATAGTGTTTAAAGTTAAATGGGTTTTTAGCGTAGGAACCACTAAATGCTTCATTATCTGTTAAACCAATAACCACAAACTTTGGTAACTGCCCCAGAAACAAATTCTCCTGATTACATACCCCCTACTCCCTCTAGGAATACTAAAACTTTCATAGACACTCTATCAATAGGATATCGGGCATTAGAGGTCATCAAGGCCTGAGCTTGGGCAATTCTGACCCTCAGGGGACACTTTTACTTTTTAATATAGAGAGGCTTCTTAAAAATTTTAAGTTTGAACTCTTCTGCAGCATCAGACATTAAACAAAAAGTGTCATTGGCCCTCACCATTTTAATTTTCAGGTCAATCCCATTCAGCATGAGTTTCTCTTGAAAAAAAAATATATCCGCATGCAGAGGTCCTAAAAGTTCAACAGTATGACTCATTCTGGTAAACGCATGCCGCTTAACTAGACCTTCATTAGCCCCTGCAGGATCAGTCTCATCAATATGTCCTGGGGTATCTTTGTAAAACAAGCCGGCAGTGAACTGTGATTCTAGAGTGTCCTTACTAAAGTTTAGCATTGCTTCTATAATGCTCCTGTAAGGATAAGTATTACTGCTTTTGACTGATTAAGCGATTTCCTAAAGTTACATCCACTTGTGAAAACATGGTAGCTACAGGGTAATTGATAATACCAACTATACTGCCTCCAACTAAATCGGAGCCATCAGCCCTAGTAATTTTGCATGAAAGTCTTAAAAGAGTATTATTCAAATCAAGATAATCTTCCCATTTCCCGCTATGTAAAATTCGATGGGGCCGGTCAGACAAGGCAGACAGGGGGAATTTCCCACATAAAGTTTTTTTCAATACTTGTCTGGGTATAAGGTATAGTAAACAGATCCAATTTGATTTCACACATTCTTGAGACATATGATGTACCAACGCCATGATTTAAAAAAGATGTTTCTCTTTTTCGCTGTTCTGGGGGTCTTTGGTTTCTTACTCCTTCTCCGGTTACCGATACTAAATGACCTCAATGTAGCTGGTTTAGCCTTTTTGTGCGGATGATAGCGAGATCCTGGGGGTTTGCCACGTTTTCTCTTGTATCCTCGGGACATCACCATCAATCCCTCCCCTGACTGGCTCTTGTTATGGCTATGAGGGTTATGACTTGTTAGGACATTTGACACTACGTCACTAACAATATTTTTAGCTGCTGATTTAAAATGAGGTTTAACTATTTCAAAACCCCTTCTAAGTAACGGTAAAGCTTTTCTGAAAAGACTTCTAAAATACCCTATACCCGCCTGTGACATTACTGGAGCTCCAGAAAATCCAGGCAATCCATTACCAGCTTGATTTTTGTAATAATTAATATAAGGATTGACATATCCATTAGGGCCCATTTTCAATTATGTGTAAAAAAAAGAGGCTTTACAGGTCGGAAATGCAACTTCACTACAACCTTCCCAAAACGGAATGGCACTAACTTGTTTTGATCCGTCTTAATTTGTATAGTTAACGTGTCAAAGTTGGTCTTGCTGAGGGGCACGTAATGAGGTCTGTCGAAAGTTACCGTGATTATATCGTTGTTTTTTGCCTTTAATAGGAACATCTTAGAAGAGGCACGAATAACTATCTCCAACGCTTGATGTGTAATGATATCAGTATAGACATACAGGGTATAAAATCCCGCTCTGATATCGGCTGGGTAGAGAGTCCTCAAATGAGCACTATACACTTTAGCCTCAATAGGCCCAATAGTTCAATAGTTTCACCCTTTATAGTCTCACGAAACCCCAACATTTGTCCGAGATGTTCTTTGGCATAAAACATATACGGTGTAGTACTTTTATATAAATTTGTCTTTCTATAGGTTTATAGACTAATTTCAAATCATTTTTATATTGTTCATCGGGAGTTTTGTCACCTTTCTGATCTAGTCCTTTTCCGAGCATGGCATCGTTCATAGCTGTTATTACATCCTGAAGGGTCTCATAATATCCTTTTGGTATAGTATAATCACGTTTTTACTGTTTTTTTTCTATATCATAAGTAATAAAAGTGCTGTCTTTAAGGCTTATATTATCCCAGGTATGGGGATATTGAATCTCTGCTAAGCAAACTTCCCATTTTCCCGGTAGATTCAATGTTTTAACCAATTTGATAGTAAAATTGGATATAGCGTTTTTAGGGAAAACCTCCTGTGAAGCGTTACTAGGCAGAGTTACATAAAAGAGTCTTGAGACATCTTGAATAATGTTTTAAGTGTAATTAAATACACTCTGTACTTGTTAACTCTTTAGATCCACAACCTGATGCTCAAGACCCAACTGTTAAATTTTTCAGGCCAACCGCCCATTTTATGAGATAAGACTTTTGCCATTTTCCTTTTTCGGCAACTATCTTTCTATCCTAAACAGCCTATCAGTCTTAACATTTATTTTCTGTAATTCTGGTTCATAAAAAGTGCCCATTATAGGCTCTCCATCATAATCACATAGTTTATACACCGGTGGAAATCTTGGTATACATTCTGTTATAGTAAAAATCTCTGATGTAAACGTCTGTTCATAGCTTTTTTATAAAGGGAGCTCTTAACTTTGAAATTTTTCGCTGTCACCAGCGGCAAACTTAAACTTTATATGTTTAGGGCTTTTCTTCTTAGAGTATAAAGTTTTAAACACTTTAAATGAATTATCTTCATTAACTTCTGAAGGTTTCATTTGAATACTACGGTGGAAGGAGTTGTTATATGCCTGTACCATTTTTGTAGTTTATCCATATACTTATGCGTGTTAAAAGCGGTGAAATATTTCCACATTCTTGTTTTAAGAGTCCTGTTGTATCTCTCAACAATAGATGCTTTTAGTTCATTCCCCGTGGTAAAGTGTAGAATATTATGTTTTTTAGCATGTTCTGAAATGCTTTGTTTAGAAATTCGGCCCCTTTATCAGTTTGTAGTTTTTAGGTTTCCTACCAGCTGATGATCCTCTTGAACGCCTCTGTCACCGTCTTAGATGACTTATTTTTCAAAGGTAAGACCCATGCATATTTGATAAGATATCTATACATGTTAACATGTACTTATAACCTCCATTTCTTTTTGACAAGCTAGACATATCCACTAAATCAGCTTGCCACTGTGTGTCGATATTAGATACAAATACGGTGTTTCTTTTTAAAGTTTATTTTAGTGGGCTTATGCAACGATATGAGTCTTGCTCTGATAAAAAGTCAGTTAAAACCCTCTCAGAGACTTTAGGCCCATCAGACCTCAGAGCATTTTGAAGAGTCTGTAAACCCCTAAACCTCCAGGATTTGAGGGATCGTAGATATTTTTTTAATACGCTGGTGTGTCATCTTTAACCAAAATAACACAACTGAGAACAATATGACTTTCAAAAAAGTTTTTATTCAAAGGTTATCATAACACTTCAGAGACATGTGGGAAGTTCAAAAGTTTTATTCACAGTTTATCAAGAAGATTAGGGACATTTTAGAAGAGCTATAAAGTTTTTACACAAACATTCATGATTAGTCACTAAATAATCCACGACATTTTGCACAACTATCGATATATCTTCATCTCTTAAAAACCGGCCATGTTATAAAAACATACATCAGTCACATAAGCATACAAAACAATGATATGTGTACATTTGCAATCTTCTATTTCATCAAACATTTTAGGTAATATATTCATTAAAAATGCATTTAAGGGTTTACAGTGTTTTACATGGGTATTTACCAACTCTGACCATTCTTTAGTATCAATATCTTTACGGATTAAATCAGTTACATTTTTAAAATTGAACATTTTTACATTTACGGGATCAGGTTTTGAAAGAGTCTCTTGCAAGCCACTTTCTCAGCTAATAACTCAAACAGCAGCCCTCCATGGTTTTCCTCAGTTTTGTTGGAGTCTGGATCGTTCCCATTTTCAAAGTCACAGGCCCGTAATATGCTAATGGGAGCTGCGGGTTTGTAAAACTGCGATGGTAGAAAGCTTTGGTTATTTTGTTAACAATGTCTCGGTCTTGTCATCCAGGGTTTTTGTAGATGAATCAGTTTACGCCTAATGCTGTGTTCTGGTCTTAGCTCTGTTAAAATATCTTCCACCAGTTTCTGAAGTTTTGTCAAAGATGGATGAAAATTGAAAAACAAGCTAGAGCTTTAGCCACCAGAAGTTTCAGCCACGGACGGTATTTTTTCTAGTATTTCTTCAAAATGTTGATCAAAATAATTGGGGCGCTTCAAAAGGCAGCTGTGTCTCAGCTGGCTCGGTGGTCAATTTCGCAACCACGGCAATTTTTCACCATATCACGGTCAATGATCACTTCCACAATAGAGAAGCCACGAGACCCATAGAGATCTTTAATACTTTTTTCAAAAGAGATGCCTAAGCCCCCATCAACGCCATCAGACTCTGCAGGGTTGAGGAGCGGGACATTTTCAAAGTCTTTTATAAGTTGGGTCATTTCTTCACTGGTCCAATCCATCTCAAGATCGCAAGGTTCAAGAATGGCATTTTCAGAGAAGTATCTAAAGTTTGCAGAAGCCATGATGTCAGACTCCTTCAATCAAAAGGACATGTGGGGAGCCCCTTTAGTATGCTCCCCAAGATTAGGTTTCGCCTATGAGGGTGTTGACGCCAGGGCACCGTGGGGATCCTTTGAGATGACCTATCAGGGATCCTTGAATGGGTTGTCCTTGAGGCCGCCCCTAGGGCGTTTTCAGAGTTACCCTAATACATCCGCCCTCTCTCTCATTGATGTTTGTTTTCAGTTCAGTCCACAGAGGAGGTTGTACAGTACACACAGACGATCCTTGGGAAGAATGCTTGAAGGTCCCTTGCTTGGACTCTCTTGAAACTTTTTTACAAGCCGTGGTTTCTTTTTGCATCTGTGGAAGGGCTAATGTGCATTTTTTAAAGGCTTTTATAAGTTCAGACATTTCCCGATCCTCAAGATCCACTTTCTCTGAGCAGCAACTAACAACGGTATGAGACATCTTGTGTAACACTCTAATAAACTGCCCTAATATTTTCCTCCTTTTTATAAGGTCTGAAAAACATGCCCAGACATGCCCCTTTAAAAAAAACAAAACCCATCGTAGTCTCCATCTGTTCAACCTTTTGCTCAAACACCATACCACCTTGATTCTCTGAAACCCCCGGTAAGCTTAATACTTATTTTTTTATTTATTAATGTTTTAAGAAAAACTGTTGTGGCCGAGTGGTTAAGGCGAAGGTCTTAAGATCCTTTTGACTCAATTGTCAGCGGGGGTTCGAATCCTACCCCCAGTAATTATTTTATTTTCATACTCTTTTACATTTATAAATATTTAATGTTTATAAGCACTTGTAAAATACAAAGGGTCTGTTTTATTATATATATATATATATATATATATATATATATATATATATATATATATATATATATATATATCAATACCAATATAAAATCCCCGCCCCCTCATTATATATTCATAAATTCATAAATCCACGCCCCTCATTATATATTCATAAATTCATACCTATAAGGTCAAAAAAAAGGTCAAAAGGGTCATAAATTAGCCTTTTGACATAAGCTATAGTACTATTACTACTAACCGAAAGGTTGGTGGTTCAAGCCCACCCAGGGACGATGTTTTTTGCATTTCTTAATCACATTAGAAAATGGCACTCTGATACGCTGTTATTTCATCCAATTACGATGAAGAATAAATGTGCTGTTTTTTAGTTCAAAATAATACAAAACAAATATCGTTTTGTTGTTTGTCAAACCCGGGATCGAACCAGGGACCTTTAGATCTATTTCGGCTTGACAAGACTGATGTTTCGAGATAGCATTCTTTTTGGCAATCCAGTAAACCTGTAATGAGAAACGTTCAACAGCTCGGCAACACCATAATAGAATCCGATGCCTTTACAAATGCTTTTCGAAACTGTTAAGTTTTCCCCCAAATGCGGTTCTCAACAAATTTTTTTTTTTTTTTTTTTTTTTGTATTCCTTCCAGAGTAAGTCCAAAAGGCAAACACTGGAACTGGCTGCCTGAAAGTGCAGCGCTTGAACTGCCTCAACAAACGCTTAGCTCTAAAACGTGTACATAAAAAGTCTATTAACATCTTTAACACAATCATCTGTATTCCAATAGCGGTTAATCCACAGGGTGATCAATAAAGTGACTGCTGGCTTTGTTTAAATATTAACAAGATGTTTTCAGGATTCACGCGTATTCTGAACAAGCACAATAGAATATGGTAGTGAAAGGACAAGCAAATAACAGGTTTATTGGCTCTGGTCTTGTATCATCACCCTGACTACTGTCCGTAAGAAAGTGGCATTAATAAAAACGTCATTATGCAAAGTTCCCAATGCGCAAATACGCAACATATTTAAACTTCTTCACAATCTTAAACCTTCCCAAATGAATTTAAAATACTTACTGAAAGGTTACGCACATTTTTCACTATCTCATGCAAGGAAGTGTTAATATGACTTTATTACCCAACTGTGTCAATGAAGACTGGTCAACAGTAATTTCGGATTCACTTTAGTTTATTGTGCTGTATCAAATGAAACATAAAATGAATCGCAATATAATAAATATCTGTTTGATCGCTATACAATCAATATGTTGTATAGGCTAAATTGTATAAATAAATGTCCGGAAACAGTCAAATTCAAACACGTTAAAAAATGAAATAGTGCGGAATAAAAAAAAGGCGGCTTTGACCTCGACGTGATTTGAACACGCAACCTTCTGATCTGGAGTCAGACGCGCTACCGTGGGCGCCCACGAAGTCCAGGTGTAATGCCAGCTTGTTATGCAATGCTGGAGTGTACAGCAAGCATACCAAACACATGGTAATGCCGACGCTGATACTAGGAAAACACTTTCGGTATCACCAGGGTCATGGGAAACAGCCGACTCAATACTTGTTTCGTAGCCAGCAGGGCTATGAAGTTGTCGGAAGTGTGTTTGATTCTCAGCTTTAAAAGTAAAGAAAACATAAAACAATGCGATTTGTTTTTTATAAATTTCATTATTTGAACGTGGGCATAAACACAGTTGTATTGGCTGGGGAATCATATGCCTGTGTTTATTTTTTTTAGTTTCTGCGTATTAATTAGTATTGTGTGAATATTTTATTTAGATCATGTGTGAATATTTTATTTAGATCGTTTTTTTTTCTTTTCATAATTTTCTGTTTGCTTTGCACTGTGTTTTTTGCTGTGTTAATTATTATTTGTCTATTTTGTTTGGTGCACCGGTGAAACGGAGTTCGTAATTAAAGTATTTTTTGTTTTGTTTATCACAAGCACTGAGCACACGGACCTCAGGTCCCGCCCCAAACAATTGCAGGTACCTGTACACACCTGGAATTAGAAGGGCTTTGAGGAAGAAAAAGGGCGAGGAACTGAGAGACTGGGAGCATGGAACTAGGAGATACCGGAATAGGAAAGAGAGAGAAGCTGAGGGAAGTAAACGAACATAAAGAGGACGAGATTAGACAGCGAGTGGTTGGGGTTTTTTTGTGCACGGACAGTGTCACTTCGTTTTGTTATTTTTTTCTCAGACTCACTCTGGGAGGACTGGAATTTGGTGATTGAAGACATTTGAAAAGAGGTACTGACAAGAACCTTTATGTTCGTGGTTTATGTCAGGATATCAGGATCTCTCCTGAGGACTTCAGCTGAAGCGCAGCACCCTATGGAGAGGGCTGCCCAAACAGGCGTCTGGACAGGAGCCCTAAGAGGAGGTCTGGACCAGAGAGTGGATGACGTATGGTTAAGTGAACAAATACACTTTAAAATGCATCTAATGCTCAAAAATAAAACAATAATTCAAATAAACAAACTGGCAAAAAAAAAGGAAAACCAATCCAATTAAAATTCAAAAATCATACGTGATAATACTGAATAAAATAATATTCAACACATTCGACACCCGTGACATTACCACCACTGCGATCTTGAAAATGTTTGTATGCCACAGAACTTAAGATCTGAAACGGAATGTTTGGCATCTACAAAATGTCTAGCTAGTGGTGGATGAATATATTTTCTCCTAATTGAACTTTTATGCTCGCTCATTAATGCGCAGTTTTAACTGTCTAGTAGTTTTACCACCATATTGCAAATGGCTAGGACAAGAACTCACATAAATGACATGAGTTGAAGCACAATCACTTGTAAGATACTGTACTCTTTTTTTTCGTTGTATGGCTTGTGCATTTTCTTAGTTTTAAATGTATTATCACAGGTGGTACACTTACGATTTGGAAAAAATCCAGTAGATTTGTCCAGTACACCTAGATCTCTCGAACATCTAAACGAGTCAGCCCTTAATAAAGACCGCCCGTGTTCATTTCGGCGTTTATGACATTGTCTGTACACAACAGCTCTTATGTAATCCTATTGGTATCGAATCGATCGCAATGAATGTGTTCCATGTTTCAGGTCAGTTTGATAGTTTTAATACTGTATTACATTCTGAATATGAATAGAGCTGAATTATTAATTGTTGATAATACTTAGAATACCAGATACATATTTAGCATTAAAAAGCAATACATGTGATTTATTTAAACAGTCGTTCATTATTTTGTGTATCAGCCGCCACACAAAGCTGAGCGCAGTGCGGTATACTGTAATGATGCTCCAGTCAGTCTGTCCGGACTGCACCTGAACCATCTTAAAACACGAAGCCCCTAATAAGCTCATTTGTAAAAGTTAGTAGAGTTGCGCTTAATATAACGGTTAAATTTGAACTCCTAGCTGGAGCAACGAGAGAGGGCGAGAGGGCGGGCAGAGAAGGAGGGGGGAGGCGCTGCTAGGCAACCTGCTCGCGGAACATTCCACTCAGCTGAGCAGAGACCGTTAGGGATTTAAAAATGCGAACGTTCCAGCGGCGTTAGCGCCGTTAAATTAACACACCGTTGTTGGCATTTGAATATAACCATATTTTAAATACTCAAATAGGACTGTATTAAAAAATATATGTTTTTCAAAGTAATATGTTATTTGGAATATTAAAACAATCAAATTAAATAACACATGTTTGGACTCCAAAATATTGTTCTTCCTCATAACGTGTTAGCAAATGTAAACAGCAGTTGGAGAATGCCGAAGTCGATCATCCTAGCATGTTAAACGAGGGCATTTCTCCTGTAAGCTGCGTCTAGTAATAGATCGTTTATACTGTTCTCAATGATCCGCATCCCAGCCTGAGACCACGATCCAGTGGTCGACGGAGATGTTTTTCAAAGTAATATGTTATTTGGAATTTTAAAACAATCAAGTTAAATAACATGTTTGGACACAAAAATATTTTTCAGTGACGTTAACAAGTAGTCTGTTTACAACAAAAATGCAATCTGTGTTAGAACACTATTTTAGTCTGATTTAAAATGGAAATTAAAATGGTATTGAGTGCTGACAACAGTTTGGTATCAGCTGTTGATTTCCTTAAAGCAATCTTTTATAGTAAAATAAAGAAATGTATTCTTTTTTTAAAAATACGTAAAATTGAACTGTCAAAAGTGGGATTTTGAACCCACGCCTATTCAGAGACCAGAACACAAAATTCTTTGGAAAGACAGAGTCCTTGAGTTTGGCGCCTTAGACCACTCGGCCATTCTGACAAGCTGCATTTGTCATTGTAGAAAACCGCATTATTTATTTCAGCACACACTAGGGTTCTCGTATCAAGGCCTGATTGGGTTTATTACGCACATACCAACTGTTGCTCCATGAATGATGTTATGACAAGTGTAAAAAAAGAAACGGATTGAAGTCAACCCAAAAAAGTAAGATTATTTATTTCAATATCGTTATAGCTATAAACGATGCATGCATTTTACAATAGCAATTGCTATTTGACAATGACCAATAAGTAATTTTTTGTTGCAATACTGTATACAATGTGAACATAATCAGACTTTGCTCCGTTGTCTCAAGAAACATCTTCAATTTGTATTTAAAAGGACGCCAACGGGGCTCGAACCCACGACCCTGAGATTAAGAGTCTCATGCTCTACCGACTGAGCTAGCCGGGCTGACTGGTGCTTGTTTCTTTCACTGTAACCAACTGAACTATTAATTTGTCATCTTATTTGAGAAAATAGTGAATGACAGAACCAAAGATTCCAAATATAATCCACTGAACTGTAGCTTTATTATCATAATGAAAACAGATTACACATGACCACAGTTCTGTATCAAAATTAAGTCGTAAGTATCTGGTTTCCATTGTAGCTATTTACACACACTGCTCTGTTGTCTCCCAGGGTGTTATCTAACAAAACGATATATGCTGTGCTGCCATAATTTATTACATAGACTTTCCTGCCCAGTCTTGCTTCCATCTTAGATGTGATCTCAGGTTCTGCTGAGTTCTGCTCCCTCGATCACGTTCTGCAGCATCTCGCCTTGCTAATCACTGCCGTATGCTTTGGCCGCTTAATAGGTTGGTCTCTGTGGCGCAATCGGTTAGCGCGTTCGGTTGTTAACCGAAAGGTTGGTGGTTCAAGCCCACCCAGGGACGATGCTTTTTGCATTTCTTAATCACATTAGAAAATGGCACTCCGATACGCTGTTATTTCTTCCAATTACACTGAAGACAAAAATGTGCTTTGTTTTTTTTTAGTTCAAAATAACACAAAACAAATATTGTCTTGCTGTTTGCCGAAACCCGGGATCGAACCAGGGACCTTTAAAACTTCAGTCTAACGCTCTGCCAACTGAGCTATTTCGGCTTGACAAGACTAATGTTTCGAGATAGCATTCTTTTTGGCAATCGCCTTTTTGGCAATCCAGTAAACCTGTAATGAGAAACGTTCAACAGCTCGGAAACACCATAATAGAATCCGATGCCTTTACAAATGCGTTTCGAAACTGTTAAGTTTTCTCCCAAATGCGGTTCTCAACAAATGTTTTTTTTTTGTATTCCTTCCAGAGTAAGTCCAAAAGGCAAACACTGGAACTGGCTGCCTGAAAGTGCAGCGCTTGAACTGCCTCAACAAACGCTTAGCTCTAAAACGGTACATTGAAAGTCTATTAACATCTTTAACACAATCATCTGTATTCCAATCCACAGGGTGATCAATAAAGTGACTGCTGGCTTTGTTTAAATATTAACAAGATGTTTTCAGGATTCACGCGTATTCTGAGCAAGCACAATAGAATATGGTAGTGAAAGGACAAGCAAATAACAGGTTTATTGGCTCTGGTCTTGTATCATCACCCTGACTACTGTCCGTAAGAAAGTGGCATTAATCAAAACGTCATTATGCAAAGTTCCCAATGCGCAAATACGCAGCATATTTAAACTTCTTCACAATCTTAAACCTTCCCAAATGAATTTAAAATACTTACTGACAGGTACGGCCCTTTCCCAATGTAACACTCTGCTTTGTTTGAACACCAACGATGGGTGGGATATTATGTAGTAAACCACAATACTATTGTTCCCACTGTTCACTTTAGATGAGGCGTTGCCGTGGTAACCATGGTCTGTGAGGCGCCGGTGTGAAAGAGTTGCAGTGCAGCGGTGACGCCGGAACAGTCTTTCTGATGAAAACGCAGAGCAAGTTGAGAATGACGCTGCGCTTTGAACGGGCGCCAGCTGCGCTGGAGACTGGATGGAGCAGAAAAGACTAACGATGGAGCTCCTGCAGAAAAATAGAAAAGCTGAATGATGAAAAGAATAGAAACAAACACAGACGAAGGGCGGAAGCAGTGCTGGGTATATAAATAGAAAAGAAGGAGAGATTGACATGCAAGCTACCTAACGGGATTGCCCATACCGCTCTGGTCACGCCTTTTTTACCTGACCAAACACAGCAGCGCAAGATAATGGCAGAGAGACTGGAACTTGATTGAAACTGAACTGCCCCCAGGAAGTAATTTGTTTGTCGCTATATAATCAATATGTTGTGTGGGCTAAATTGTATAAATAAATGTCCGGATTTCAAATTCAAACACGCTAAAAAAAATGATATAGAGTGGAATAGATATAAAGACGGTTTTGACCTCGACGTGATTTGAACACGCAACCTTCTGATCTGGAGTCAGACGCGCTACCGTTGCCGCCCACGAAGTCCTGGTGTACTGTTTGCTTGTGATGCAATGTTAGAGTGCACAGCGTGACATGAACGCATGCGATAATGTGTTAATTTACCAACAGAAACATAAATAAAAGTGTATGTATTTATTTGTGAATAAACTATCTTGCTTATACGATGGGACCAGAGACCTTACATCGGCAATCTAATGATAGGCCAACCCCTGAGAGACTTTGTCTTGACCAGGGACTAATATAATCTAAAAACAAACTGCGATGGGAATGTGAATAGAGTCAAATACATTTGTACCATTCTGTAAATTATATATATATATATATATATATACCTCAAGTAACTGTAGGTTTTTTTAAATACTTTTTTATTTTATAACTGTAGCTTTATTATCATAATGAAAACACATTACACATGACCACAGTTCTGTAACAAAATGACAATAACAAAGACGTTCCCATACCGAGTCGAACCGGGCCGCCTGGGTGAAAACCAGGAATCCTAACCGCTAGACCATATGGGAAGGTGATTATCAAACTCATTTACATGCAACAGTAGCTCCACTCTAAAACCATGTGTAAGTTTGGAACATTCATAAACACTTATCTGTAACACTTTTTAAACGCGTCAAGGCGTTTACTTTATAAACATGTTTAGAATATAAACGCGTTAAGGTGTTTAAGTAATAAACACGTGAACATGTTTATTCGCCTAACACTTTTTAAACACCGAACACGCTTTTACAAATCTACAGGTGTTTAAGATCTAAACACGTAAATGCTTTCTTATTTTTACAATACAAAAGACACAAATTAAACAACTTACTTTTATTTATTGCATATTTCAAAGTTAAGCCAAAAACTTTTTTAAACAAAAAATCTATTGCAATAGTAACAAGTATTTGAATTGTAATAAATATTTACAATTTGAAGAATAAAATCTGTTACACCCTATATACATATTGTAGCGTGCATGGTGGAAGGCAGCAATAGGGCTGGTAGGTGACGAATCACACACAGAGACATGAGGCCGATATACGCTCCTTGCAAAGGAGCCGCTCTTTTTGTACAGCGGTATCGGCGCTATGCTTTAGCGCAAGAGGGTCCCGGGTTCGCCTGCCCTCTGGCTGTGTGTGGATTGCCTCGCCCTGTGTGATCGCCTGCCTGCCTGGGAACCGAGATCGCTACAATATATATGATTGTATTTAAAACATCTAAAACATTAAATAGAATACTCTATATGTCCACTCCTCAAATAAATTATTTAAATAGACAATAAAAAACATACTACCTTATCATGAAATTCAGTTTTAACAAATAATTATTTAATTTGTTTACAGATATTTACAATTATGTAAGAATGTTATTGTTGTAATTCACTAATTTAATCGTTGAACCCTTTTGCAAAAAAAATCTGTATTCATGGGATTTGCATCCAGTAAATGGGTCTCCCAATATATATTGCTGCAGGAATCCAAGCACCTGCGAATAAACTTTTTGGGGTACTGCAGGTGGAAGGCATAGTACATTCCCAGGAGAACAAGCACAGCATCTAATACAGTTTTTGCTTGGCAAAATATCGCAACAGTATCTCCTACTATTACAGCTTCCTGGAGGGTGTTCTTTGCAACACAAAGAACAAGATGCGGTGGTTATTATTGTGTGGTTTTCAGGTACTTGTCAAGTTCACTTGTAGATACAGACGTGCTCAAATTTGTTGGTACCCTTACAGCTCATTGAAATAATGCTTCATTCCTCCTGAAAAGTGATGAAATTAAAAGCTATTTTATCATGTATACTTGCATGCCTTTGGTATGTCATAGAATAAAGCAAAGAAGCTGTGAAAAGAGATGAATTATTGCTTATTCTACAAAGATATTCTAAAATGGCCTGGACACATTTGTTGGTACCCTTAGAAAAGATAATAAATAATTGGATTATAGTGATATTTCAAACTAATTAGTTTCTTGAATTAGTATCACACATGTCTCCAATCTTGTAATCAGTCATTCAGCCTATTTAAATGGAGAAAAGTAGTCACTGTGCTGTTTGGTATCATTTGTGCACACACACTGAACATGGACCAGAGAAAGCAAAGGAGGGAGTTGTCTGAGGAGATCAGAAAGAAAATAATAGACAAGCATGGTAAAGGTAAAGGCTACAAGACCATCTCCAAGCAGCTTGATGTTCCCGTGACAACAGTTGCAAATATTATTAAAGTTTAAGGTCCATGGGACTGTAGCCAACCTCCTGGGTGTGGCCAGCAAAGAGAAAATCGACCCCAGATTGAACAGAAGGATAGTGCGAATGGTAGAAAAAGAACCAAGGATAACTGCCAAAGAGATACAAGCTGAACTCCAAGGTGAAGGTACGTCAGTTTCTGATCGCACCATCCGTCGCTTTTTGAGCAAAAGTGGGCTCCATGGAAGAAGACCCAGGAGGACTCCACTTTTGAAAGAAAAACATAAAAAAAAGCCAGACTGGAATTTGCTAAAATGCATATTGACAAGCCACAATCCTTCTGGGGAGAATGTCCTTTGGACAGATGAGTCAAAACTGGAGCTTTTTTGGCAAGTCACATCAGCTCTATGTTCACAGACGAAAAAATGAAGCTTTCAAAGAAAAGAACACCATACCTACAGTGAAACATGGAGGAGGCTCGGTTATGTTTTGGGGCTGCTTTGCTGCGCCTGGCACAGGGTGCCTTGAATCTGTGCAGGGCACAATGAAATCTCAAGACTATCAAGGCATTCTGGAGCGAAACATACTGCCCAGTGTCAGAAAGCTCTGTCTCAGTCACAGGTCATGGGTCCTCCAATAGGATAATGACCCAAAACACACAGCTAAAAGCACCCAAGAATGGATAAGAACAAAACATTGGACTATTCTGAAGTGGCCTTCTATGAGTCCTGATCTGAATCCTATCGAACATCTATGGAAAGAGCTGAAACTTGCAGTCTGGAGAAGGCACCCATCAAACCTGAGACAGCTGGAGCAGTTTGCTCAGGAAGAGTGGGCCAAACTACCTGTTAACAGGTGCAGAAGTCTCATTGAGAGCTACAGAAAACGTTTGATTGTAGTGATTGCCACTAAAGGTTGTGCAACAAAATATTAGGTTAGCGGTCCCATCATTTTTTGTCCATGCCATTTTCATTTGTTTTCTTATTTACAATATTATGTTGAATAAAAATCAAAAGCAAAGTCTGATTTCTATTAAATATGGAATAAACAATGGTGGATGCCAATTACTTTTGTCAGTTTCAAGTTATTTCAGAGAAAATTGTGCATTCTTCGTTTTTTTTTTGTGGAGGGTACCAACAAATTTGAGCACGCCTGTATATCCTGAAAAATATAACATAATGAAATGATGACAAAATAATATAAATATATAAAATATAACATTTTATTGTACTTTGTTAGATACATTTAATTTAATTTTAAATTTACTCGTCAATTGTTAGCATTATATAAGTCAATATAATTATGCTTGAATGACAGTAAGAGGACATCTTGTTTGAAGCCGAAGTCAATGGGTGCCCCCACTCCCAAACATTTTTGATTAATGTTATTTAGTATAATTACCTCATATACAGTGATGACCGAAACTGACTTTTTCCCCTTTCCTTCATCAAATTTAGTTTCTTTCTTCAATGAGCTGAATTACAGGTAGCATTCTGAGATCTCCCTGAAAAGAAAAATGGGGTGGGGGTAATGACCTTTGTATAAGTAATTGCTTTTGTACAGTGGCGGGTGTGAAGGGGAGAGGGAGGAGGTTTGTTGTTCTTTTGTTTGTTACCTTTTGCGTTTCCAGCTGGCAAAGCCACAAGTCATTCACAAGAATACAATGTGTTTTGTGATCGTTTATTTCCTCACCTCTTTCTTGGATCCAATCAGTAACTCAGAGACCGTCCTAACCTGTTCAGCCCTTTTGCACAATGTTTCAAATCATGTACTTCCAAGGACCATTGCAAATTCACCCATTACCTAATAGAAAACACATGCACAAGTATGAAGTTGAAAAAAAAAAAAAAAAAAAAAATACCTCCAACGCAGGAATGTTGAACTAGAATTTATAAACCCAGGACCTATGCTGTCAGATAACAGTTTTAGAAAATGGTTGACATTACATTAAAAAATAAATATTTACTTAAAATGAATAAAAATAAAGTAAAATAAATGTCACAAAATGAGTTTCTGTATATCATCATCATAATAACTGTACTTGGATTGGATTAAAGCAAATCGCAACCTTTAATCCAACATTCACAACCACAATTTTAATTTTATTTTAGTGATCAGTAATATTGACTGTTTGATGAGACTGTAGAAGGAAAATAATAATGCAGTTAACTGTAAGCAGGTGAATTGTAGTATGCCCTCTATAACTTTACAATAACATGAGTAAATAAACAGATACTTACAAATTTCCCCCATTCAAAACAAGGGTAAACTTCAACAATTGGTTTAATTCTTCCAGCTGGAAGAGTGGTCAGCCACAATCGACGATTGCCAAACGTTTTTTTAAGAAGAATGTCTATGTGATTGTCATCAGGCTTATTTTTTGTCAAATTCTTTTCTTAATTCTTCGACATGGCGGTCGATTCTTCATCGGGCCGTTCTTCGCCTCTGTATGGTAGGTACCTGGGCATTCTTTGCCATAATTGGTGCCGAACTGGAGTCAATGGGCAGGTTTTTCCTTTTAAAGACCACCTCATGTGCCTCATCTTCTGACTGAGGCACTTAGAAAATAAGGACTACAAAAGAACAAGAGGTGAAAACAATAATTGTGAATAAATACATCAAGTTTCAGAAAGAAATGGCAAGCTTCAATTCCCAATGTATTGTTTTGCATACTTGAATTCCATCTTACCCACGGTTCATTCCCTTCATGCTTAATGCATGGGTATTTGCTATACAGCTTTTTTCCAATGGCCTGTCACTTAGGCTGGGATAATTAGCCAGGTAATAATTAGATGCTTCATCAACCATTTTATGCCATATCCCTCTTGAATTGCCAGCCAGAAGACTTCTATGCACCAGGGCAGAAAATGGAGGCAGAGGGGTTCTATCATCCACTGTTGAACATCCTGTAGAGTATAATAACAAATAATAATACAAAACAAAAATAAGTCTGAGGCTGATGTTCATTGATAAAGAGTGCAATCTTAATAATGTGCAACAAAATTAAACTGATGAGCAACAAGAAAAAAATAAACATAAACAGGTACTTACTCCGATTTGCAAAAGATTCCATGTATGC
Organism: Huso huso; assembly: GCA_036884735.1. Taxonomy (NCBI): domain Eukaryota; kingdom Metazoa; phylum Chordata; class Actinopteri; order Acipenseriformes; family Acipenseridae; genus Huso; species Huso huso. Next base: position 20,985 of record JAHFZB010000622.1, read on the forward strand.
TGCGGAGTCAAGGGATATGATTTCATTTATTTCTTCGGAATCAGACTTCTGCTCAATTGATGTTATGTTCACTTGTTCTTCTATGGGTATCTGTGGGATCCAGCTCTCTCCTTCCATCAGTATTATTAAAGATTCTGATTGCATCTCCAATAAGATTTTCGTCATCATCAATCTCAGTTCCGGCCAGTTTCAGGACCAGTATATGCCCCTTTTTTGGAAGGCCAAGTTTTGTGAACCTGAAAAGGTTATCAATAATTGATCATTTAGATTTATACATAACAAAATAAGAAATGGCAAGAACAACAGACAGCCATTCAACCTATTTGACTTTTTCATTCTATTTTGAATCTTTTCAGCTGTTGTTAGATCCGTGCTCCATTTTGTGCCACCAGCCAATTCAACTACAGAATAATGAATCATCCCAACACTGCCTTTAAAATTTCTAGAACAGACTGTAAAATATAAGTGGAATGTAGTTAATTACACCACCCGTCCACCCATTGCAACCATACAGAAAGATTATAAAAGATTATTTGGAATTATAGAAAGTTATATCAGTAACATTTTATCTACTCACCTTTTTCAAGAACTTTTTGAAGGATGTTCCGCTGACCATTTTTTTTTTTGTTTAGGCTGCCGATCCCACACTTTGAAGACACCCACGGTGGGCTTTGAGGTATAAAAAAGAGTGAGGAACTAAGAGACTGGGAGCATGGAACTAGGAGATACCGGAATAGGAAAGAGGGAGAAGCCGAGGAAGTAAACGAAAAATAAAGAGGACGAGATTAGACAGTGAGCGGCTTTTTTTTTTGTGCACGGACAGTGTCAGTTTCGTTTTGTTATTTTTTTTCATGGACTCACTCTGGGAGGACTGCGGAACTTGGTGATTGAAGACATTTGAAAAGAGATACTGACAAGAACCTTATGTTCGTGGTTTATGTCAGGATATCAGGAACTCTCCTGAGGCCTTCAGCTGAAGCGCAGTACCCTATGGAGAGGGCTGCCCAAACAGGCATCTGGACAGGAGCCCTAGGAGGAGGTCTGGACCAGAGAGTGGATGACGATGGTTAAGTGAACAAATACACATTAAAATGCATCTAACGCTCAAAAAAAATAAAACAATAATTCAAATAAACAAACTGTGCAAAAAAAAGGAAAACCAATCCAATTAAAATTCAAAAAATCATAAGTGATAATACTGAATAAAATAATAATCAACACATTCGTCACCCGTGACATTACCACCACTGCGATCTTGAAAATGTTTGTATGCCACAGAATTTAAGATCTGAAACGGAATGTTTGGCATCTACAAAATGTCTAGCTAGTGGTGGATGAATATATTTTCTCCTAATTGAACTTTTATGCTCGCTCATTAATGCTAATTGTAACTGTCTAGTAGTTTTGCCATCATATTGCAAATGGCTAGGACAAGAAATCACATAAATGACATGAGTTGAAGCACAATCACTTGTAAGATACTGTACTCTTTTTTTTCGTTGTATGGCTTGTGCATTTTCTTAGTTTTAAATGTATTATCACAGGCGGTACACTTACGATTTGGAAAAAAATCCAGTAGATTTGTCCAGTACACCTAGATCTCTCGAACATCTAAACAGTCAGCCCTTAATAAAGACCGTCCGTGTTCATTTTGGCGTTTATGACATTGTCTATACACAACAGCTCTTATGTAATCCTATTGGTATCGAATCGATCGCAATTAATGTGTTCCATGTTTCCAGTCAGTTTGATAGTTTTAATACTGTATTACATTCTGAATATGAATAGAGCTGAATTATTAATTGTTGATAATACTTAGAATACCAGATACATATTTAGCATTAAAAAGCAATACATGTGATTTATTTAATAGTCGTTCATTATTTTGTGTATCCGCCCACACAAAGCTGAGCGCGAAATGCGGTATACAGTAATTTTGCTCCAGTCAGTCTGCCCGGACTGCACCTGAACCATCTTAAAAAACACGAAGCCCCTAATAAGCTAATTTGTAAAAGTCAGTAAAGAATTGCGCTACTATAACGAAGCTAAATTTGAACTCCTAGCTGGAGCAAGAGAGAGGACGAGAGGGCGGGCAGAGAAGGGGGGGAGACGCTGCTAGGCAACCGCTCGTGAACATTCCACTCAGCTGAGCAGAGACCGTTAGGGATTTAAAAATGCAAACGTTCGGCGGGCGTTAGGGCTTCGTTAAATTAACACACCATTGCTGGCATTTGAATATAACCATATTTTAAATACTCAAATAGGACTGTATTAAAAAATATATTATGTTTTTCAAAGTAATATGTTATGTGGAATATTAAAACAATCAAATTAAATAACACATGTTTGGACACAAAATATTTTTTCTTCCTTATAACGTATTAGAAAATGTAAACAGCAGTTGGAGAATGCCAAGTCGATCATCCTAGCATGTTAAACGAGGGCATTTCTCCTGTAAGCTACGCCTAGTAATAGATCGTTTATACTGTTCTCAATGGTCCGCATCCCAGCCTGAGACCACAATCTAGTGGCCGACGGAGATGTTTTTTCAAAGTAATATGTTATTTGGAATATTAAAACAATCAAGTTAAATAACATGTTTGGACACAAAATATATTTTTCAGTGACGTTAACAAGTAGTCTGTTTACAACAAAATGCAATTTATGTTAGGAACACTATTTTAGTCGGATTTAAAATGGAAATTAAAATGGTATTGAGTGCTGACAAGAGTTTGGTATCAGCTGTTGATTTTCTTAAAACAATCTTTTAATAGTAAAATAAAGAAATTTATTCTTTTTTTAAAAATAAGTAAAATTGAACTGTTAGAAGTGGGATTTAAACCCACGCCTCTATTCAATAAGTAATTTTTGTTGCAATACTGTATACAATGTGAACAGAATCAGACATTGCTCCGTTGTCTCGAAGAAACATCTTCAATTTGTATTTAAAAAGGATGCCCAACGTGGGGCTCGAACCCACGACCCTGAGATTAAGAGTCTCATCCTCTACCGACTGAGCTAGCCGGGCTGACTGGTGCACGTTTCTTTCACTGTAACCAACTGAGCTATTAATTTGTCATCATATTTGAGAAAATAGTGAATGACAGAACCAAAGATTCCAAATATAATCCACTGAACTGTAGCTTTATTATCATAATGAAAACAGATTACACATGACCACAGTTCTGTATCAAAATTAAGTCGTAAGTATATGGTTTCCATTGTAGCTATTTACACACTGCTCTGTTGTCTCCCAGGGTGTTATCTAACAAAAAAGACACATGCTGTGCTGCCATAATTGATTACATAGACTTTTCCTGCCCCCGTCTTGCTTTCATCTTAGATGTGATCTCAGGTTCTGCTGAGTTCTGCTCCCTCGATCACGTTCTGCAGCATCTCGCCTTGCTAATCACTGCCGTATGCTTTGGCGGCTTAATAGGTTGGTCTCTGTGGCGCAATCGGTTAGCGCGTTCGGCTGGTAACCCAGGGACGATGCTTTTTGCATTTCTTAATCACATTAGATAATGGCACTCTGATACGCTGTTATTTCATCCAATTACGCTGAAGAATAAATGTGCTCTATTTTTTTAGTTCAAAATAATACAAAACAAATATCATCTTGCTGTTTGCCGAAACCCGGGATCGAACCAGGGACCTTTAGATCTTCAGTCTAACGCTCTCCCAACTGAGCTATTTCGGCTTGACAAGACTGATGTTTCGAGATAGCATTCTTTTTGGCAATCCAGTAAACCTGTAATGAGAAACGTTCAACAGCTCGGCAACACCATAATAGAATCCGATGCCTTTACAAATGCGTTTCGAAACTGTTAAGTTTTCTCCCAAATGCGATTCTCAACAAATGTTTTTTTTTTTTTTTTTTCCTTCCAGAGTAAGTCCAAAAGGCAAACACTGGAACTGGCTGCCTGAAAGTGCAGCGCTTGAACTGCCTCAACAAACGCTTAGCTCTAAAACGTGTACATTGAAAGTCTATTAACATCTTTAACACAATCATCTGTATTCCAATCCACAGGGTGATCAATAAAGTGACTGCTGGCTTTGTTTAAATATTAACAAGATGTTTTCAGGATTCACGCGTATTCTGAGCAAGCACGATAGAATATGGTAGTGAAAGGACAAGCAAATAACAGGTTTATTGGCTCTGGTCTTGTATCATCACCCTGACTACTGTCCGTAAGAAAGTGGCATTAATAAAAACGTCATTATGCAAAGTTCCCAATGCGCAAAATACGCAGCATATTTAAACTTCTTCACAATCTTAAACCTTCCCAAATGAATTTAAAATACTTACTGACAGGTACGGCCCTTTCCCAATGTAACACTCTGCTTTTGTTTGAACACCAACGATGGGTGGGATATTATGTAGTAAACCACAATACTATTGTTCCCACTGTTCACGAGATGAGGCGTTGCCGTGGTAACCATGGTCTGTGAGGCGCCGGTGTGAAAGAGTTGCAGTGCAGCGGTGACGTCGGAACAGTCTTTCTGATGAAAACGCAGAGCAAGCTGAGAATGACGCTGCGCTTTGAACGGCGCTGTAGCTGCGCTGGAGACTGGATGGAGCAGAAAAGACTAACGATGGAGCTCCTGCAGAAAAATAGAAAAAGCTGAATGATGAAAAGAATAGAAACAAACACAGACGAAGGGCGGAAGCAGTGCTGGGTATATAAATAGAAAAGAAGGAGAGATTGACATGCAAGCTACCTAATGGGATTGCCCATACCGCTCTGGTCACGCCCTTTTACCTGACCAAACACAGCAGCGCAAGATAATGGCAGAGAGACTGGAACTTGATTGAAACTGAACTGCCCCCCCAGGAAGTCATTTGTTTGTCGCTATATAATCAATATGTTGTGTGGGCTAAATTGTATAAATAAATGTCCGGATTTCAAATTCAAACACGCTAAAAATGATATAGAGTGGAATAGATATAAAGACGGTTTTGACCTCGACGTGATTTGAACACGCAACCTTCTGATCTGGGTGAGACGCGCTACCGTTGCGCCACGAAGTCCTGGTGTACTGTTTGCTTGTGATGCAATGTTAGAGTGCACAGCGTGACATGAACGCATGCGATAATGTGTTAATTTACCAACAGAAACATCAATAAAGTGTATGTATTTATTTGTGAATAAACTATCTTGCTTATACGATGGGACCAGAGACCTTACATCGGCAATCTAATGATAGGCCAACCACTGAGAGACTTTGTCTTGACCAGGGACTAATATAATCTAAAAACAAACTGCGATGGGAATGTGAAAAGAGTCAAATACATTTGTACCATTCTGTAAAATTATATATATATATATATATATATATATATATATATATATATATATATATATATATATATATACCTCAAGTAACTGTAGGTTTTTTTAAATGCTTTTTATTTTATAACTGTAGCTTTATTATCATAATGAAAACACATTACACATGACCACAGTTCTGTAACAAAATGACAAAAACAAAGGCGTTCCCCATACCGGAGTCGAACCCGGGCCGCCTGGGTGAAAACCAGGAATCCTAACCGCTAGACCATATGGGAAGGTGATTATCAAACTCATTTACATGCAACAGTAGCTCCACTCTAAAACCATGTGTAAAGTTTGGAACATTCATAAACACTTATCTGTAACACTTTTAAACGCGTCAACATGTTTACTTTATAAACATGTTTAGAATATAAACGCCGTTAAGGTGTTTAAGTAATAAACACGTGAACATGTTTATTCGCTCTAACACTTTTTTAAACACCTGAACACGTTTACAAATCTACAGGTGTTTAAGATCTAAACACGTAAATGCTTTCTTTTTTACAATACAAAAGACACAAATTAAGCAACTTACTTTTATTTATTGCATATTTCAAAGTTAAGCCAAAACTTTTTTTAAACAAAAAAAATCTATTGCAATAGTAACAAGTATTTGAATTGTAATAAATATTTACAATTTGAAGAATAAAATCTGTTACACCTATATACATATTGTAGCGTGCATGGTGGAAGGCAGCAACAGGGCTGGTAGGTGGCGTAATCACACACAGAGACATGAGCCCGATACGCTCCTTGCAAAGGAGCCGGCTCTTTGTACAGCGGTATCGGCGCTTATGCTTTAGTGCAAGAGGTCCCGGTTCGCGCCTGCCCTCTGGCTGTGTGTGGATTGCCTCGCCCTGTGTGATCGCGCCTGCTGCGGGAACCGAGATCGCTACAATATATATGATTGTATTTAAAACATCTAAAACATCAAATAGAATACTGTATATGTCCACTCCCTCAAATAAATTATTTAAATAGACAATAAAAACATACTACCTTATCATGAAATTCAGTTTTAACAAATAATTATTTAATTTGTTTACAGATATTTACAATTATGTAAGAATGTTATTGTTGTAATTCACTAATTTAATCGTTGAACCCTTTTGCAAAAAAAATCTGTATTCATGGGATTTGCATCCAGTAAATGGGTCTCCCAATATATATTGCTGCAGGAATCAAGCACCTGCGAATAAACTGTGGGGTACTGCAGGTGGAAGGCATAGTACATTCCCAGGAGAACAAGCACAGCATCTAATACAGTTTTTTGCTTGGCAAAATATCGCAACAGTATCCCCTACTATTACAGCTTCCTGGAGGGTGTTCTTTGCAAACACAAAGAACAAGATGCGGTGGTTATTATTGTGTGGTTTTCAAGTACTTGTCAAGTTCACTTGTAGATATATCCTGAAAAAATATAACATAATGAAATGATGACAAAATAATATAAATATATAAAATATAACATTTTTATTGTACTTTGTTAGATACATTTAATTTAATTTTAAATTTACTGTGTCAATTGTTAGCATTATATAAGTCAATATAATTATGCTTGAATGACAGTAAGAGGACATCTTGTTTGAAGTCGAAGTCAATGGGTGCCCCCCACTCCCAAACATTTTGATTAATGTTATTTAGTATAATTACCTCATATACAGTGATGACCGAAACTGACTTTTTTCCCTTTCCTTCATCAAATTTAGTTTTTCTTCAATGAGCTGAATTACAGGTAGCATTCTGAGATCTCCCTGAAAAGAAAATGGGGTGGGGTAATGACCTTTGTATAAGTAATTGCTTTGTACAGTGGCGGGGTGTGAAGGGGAGAGGGAGGAGGTTTGTTGTTCTTTTGTTTGTTACCTTCGTGCGTTTCCAGCTGGCAAAGCCACAAGTCATTCACAAGAATACAATGTGTTTTGTGATCGTTTATTTCCTCACCTCTTTCTTGGATCAATCAGTAACTCAGAGACCCGTCCTAACCTGTTCAGCCCTTTTGCACAATGTTTCAAATCATGTACTTCCAAGGACCATTGCAAATTCACCCATTACCTAATAGAAAAAACACATGCATAAGTATGAAGTTGAAAAAAAAAAAAAAAAAAAAAAAACCTCTCAACGCAGGAATGTTGAACTAGAATTTATAAACCCAGGACCTATGCTGTCAGATAACAGTTTTTAGAAAATGGTTGACATTACATTAAAAATAAATATTTACTTAAAATGAATAAAAATAAAGTAAAATAAATGTCACAAAATGAGTTTCTGTATCATCATCATAATAACTGTACTTGGATTGGATTAAAGCAAATGCAACCTTTAATCAACATTCACAACCACAATTTTAATTTTATTTTAGTGATCAGTAATATTGACTGTTTGATGAGACTGTAGAAGGAAAAAATAATAATGCAGTTAACTGTAAGCAGGTGAATTGTAGTATGCCCTCTATAACTTTACAATAACATGAGTAAATAAACAGATACTTACAAATTGTCCCCATTCAAAACAAGGTAAACTTCAACAATTGGTTTAATTCTTCCAGCTGGAAGAGTGGTCAGCCACAATCGGCGATTGCCAAACGTTTCTTTAAGAAGAATGTCTATGTGATTGTCATCAGGCTTATTTTTTTGTCAAATTCTTTTCTTAATTCTTCGACATGGCGGTCGATTCTTCATCGGGACGTTCTTCACGCCTCTGTATGGTAGGTACCTGGGCTTTCTTTGCCATAATTGGTGCCGAACTGGAGTCAATGGGCAGGTTTTTCCTTTTTAAAGACCACCTCATGTGCCTCATCTTCTGACTGAGGCACTTAGAAAATAAGGACTACAAAAGAACAAGAGGTGAAAACAATAATTGTGAATAAATACATCAAGTTTCAGAAAGAAATGGCAAGCTTCAATTCCCAATGTATTGTTTTGCATACTTGAATTCCATCTTACCCACGGTTCATTCCCTTCATGCTTAATGCATGGGTATTTGCTATACAGCTTTTTTCCAATGGCCTGTCACTTAGGCTGGGATAATTAGCCAGGTAATAATTAGATGCTTCATCAACCATTTTATGCCATATCCCTCTTGAATTGCCAGCCAGAAGACTTCTATGCACCAGGGCAGAAAAATGGAGGCAGAGGGGTTCTATCATCCACTGTTGAACATCCTGTAGAGTATAATAACAAATAATAATACAAAACAAAAAAAATAAGTCTGAGGCTGATGTTCATTGATAAAGAGTGCAATCTTAATAATGTGCAACAAAATTAAACTGATGAGCAGCAAGAAAAAAATAAACATAAACAGGTACTTACTCCGATTTGCAGAAGATTCCATGTATGCTGCGGAGTCAAGGGATATGATTTCATTTATTTCTTTCGGAATCAGACTTCTGCTCAATTGATGTTATGTTCACTTGTTCTTCTATGGGTATCTGTGGGATCCAGCTCTCTCCTTCCATCAGTATTATTAAAGATTCTGATTGCATCTCCAATAAGATTTCGTCATCATCAATCTCAGTTCCGTCAGTTTCCAGGACCAGTATATGCCCCTTTTTGGAAGGCCAAGTTTTTGTGAACCTGAAAAGGTTATCAATAATTGATCATTTAGATTTATACATAACAAAATAAGAAATGGCAAGAACAACAGACAGCCATTCAACCTATTTGACTTTTTCATTCTATTTTGAATCTTTTCAGCTGTTGTTAGATCCGTGCTCCATTTTGTGCCACCAGCCAATTCAACTACAGAATAATGAATCATCCCAACACTGCCTTAAAATTTCTAGAACAGACTGTAAAATATAAGTGGAATGTAGTTAATTACACCACCCGTCCACCCATTGCAACCATACAGAAAGATTATAAAAGATTATTTGGAATTATAGAAAGTTATATCAGTAACATTTTATCTACTCACCTTTTTCAAGAACTTCTTTGAAGGATGTTCCGCTGTCCTTTTTTTTTTTTTTGTTTAGGCTGCCCATCCACACTTTGAAGACACCCACGGTGGGCTTTGAGGTATAAAAGAGTGAGGAACTAAGAGACTGGGAGCATGGAACTAGGAGATACCGGAATAGGAAAGAGGAGAAGCCGAGGGGAAGTAAACGAAAAAATAAAGAGGGCGAGATTAGACAGTGGCTGGCTGGGGTTTTTTTGTGCACGGACAGTGTCAGTTGATTTTTTGTTATTTTTTTTTTTTCGTGGACTCACTCTGGGAGGACTGCGGAACTTGGTGATTGAAGACATTTGAAAAGAGGTACTGACAAGAACCTTTGCGTTCGTGGTTTATGTCAGGATATCAGGAACTCTCCTGAGGCCTTCAGCTGAGCGCAGCACCCTATGGAGAGGGCTGCCCAAACAGGCATCTGGACAGGAGCCCTAGGAGGAGGTCTGGACCAGAGAGTGGATGACGTATGGTTAAGTGAACAAATACACATTAAAATGCATCTAACGCTCAAAAAATAAAACAATAATTCAAATAAACAAACTGTGCAAAAAAAAGGAAAACCAATCCAATTAAAATTCAAAAAAAAATCATAAGTGATAATACTGAATAAAATAATAATCAACACATTAGTCACCCATTGACATTACCACCACTGCGATCTTGAAAATGTTTGTATGCCACAGAATTTAAGATCTGAAACGGAATTTTGGCATCTACAAAATGTCTAGCTAGTGGTGGATGAATATGTTTTCTCCTAATTGAACTTTTATGCTCGCTCATTAATGCGCAATTGTAACTGTCTAGTAGTTTTGCCATCATATTGCAAATGGCTAGGACAAGAAATCACATAAATGACATGAGTTGAAGCACAATCACTTGTAAGATACTGTACTCTTTTTTTTCGTTGTATGGCTTTGTGCATTTTCTTAGTTTTAAATGTATTATCACAGGCGGTACACTTACAATTTGGAAAAAATCCAGTAGATTTGTCCAGTACACCTAGATCTCTCGAACATCTAAACGAGTCAGCCCTTAATAAAGACCGTCCGTGTTCATTTCGGCGTTTATGACATTGTCTATACACAACAGCTCTTATGTAATCCTATTGGTATCGAATCGATCACCAATTAATGTGTTCCATGTTTCCAGTCAGTTTGATAGTTTTAATACTGTATTACATTCTGAATATGAATAGAGCTGAATTATTAATTGTAGATAATACTTAGAATACCAGATACATATTTAGCATTAAAAAGCAATAGATGTGATTTTATTTAATAGTCGTTCATTTTTGTGAATCAGCCGCCACACAAAGCCGAGCGCAGTGCGGTATACTGTAATGATGCTGCAGTCAGTCTGCCCGGACTGCACCTGAACCATCTTAAAAACACGAAGCTTCTAATAAGCTCATTTGTAAAGTTAGTAAAGAATTGCGCTAATATAACGAAGCTAAATTTGAACTCCTAGCTGGAGCAACGAGAGAGGGCGAGAGGGCGGGGCAGAGAAGGAGGGGAGACGCTGCTAGGCAACCGGCTCGTGAACATTCCACTCAGCTGAGGAGAGACCGTTAGAATTTAAAATGCGAACGTTCCGAGGGGCGTTAGGCGCTTCGTTAAATTAAAACACCGTTGCTGGCATTTTTAATTTTGAAGAAAAACATATTTTAAATACTCAAATAGCACAGTATTAAAAAAAAAAAACACTTTACTTCAGTTCCAGACCGTTTTCCAACAAATAAAAGGATTTACATTATATATAATAAGTACATTTGTTATGATATTAAGACTAAACAAATGTGCTACAGTTTGGTGTATAATTTATTTATTTATTAAATGTTGTAGTATTTCTTTTTTTTTTTTTAATATTGTATTTTTTTCACAAAATAACATCCATACATTATCAGTTCATCTGCTAGAGTAATCAAATCACAAATATTACTCGTCAGTAATTCATACACGCTGTGGTAACTTCAAGAAGTTAAAATGTAAGGCTGGATTAAAGTTTAACCAAATAAATAAGTAAATACATTAACAACAACATGAAACAAAAATACGTTTTGGTAGCTCATACGTAGGCATATTTAAATTACAAAATGCGACCTGTTTTAGAAATCGATTTATATACTACCTGCCATTTAAATATAAATTATATTTAAAACTGTTTGAGGAGCAGACTAGCATAGATGATTTCTAAAATCCATTAATATGTTAAACTATACACCACATTAGCACTATGAGAAATATAGAAAATGATCATTGTAAATAATTATCTGTGATTATTAGGATAAATAATCAGAATTATGGATGCATGGATTTTGATTAAAAATACCCACATGTATTTTTGTTTCAGGTCGTAATTTATTTATTAATTTCATTTAACCCCTTGCTGGTGCCACGGCTTGTCTCTGTAGCAATTCACTGATATTTGAGATTTTGTTTAGTACACACTAGCAGGTGATCTGATAATCTTATTGATGTTAATATTTTGTGAAAACAATAACACGTTAATACTGTGCTACAAAAAATGACTCGACGTGTTGTAACTTGTGCGGGTGATGTCATGGGTTGTCATGGCAGCGCCGATCATCACGGGAGGGGTTATCAGTGGTTGTTGGAGAGCGCTGGAGTTCCGCTGGCTTCCCGGTATCCAACCCGAATATCTAAATCAATACAGTGACAACAAAGGAATGTGATATATAAACCTAATGACTACATTAATGAAGCAGTAATACACGACAGGGTGTGTGTGTTATCATGAGGTAATATCACCACGCCTTGGGTGCGTTGGGAGGCACTAGACGAAGTCGAGTTCTTCAACCGCCCAGGAAGTGGTGATATATCTCATGATAACACACAGACCCTGAGTGTATTATTGCTATTATTAAATGGGTCTAGGAGTGGGTTGTTGTTGACAAATAAAGACTTTAAACCTTATTTTAATAATTTTTATTTGTGTCACCTTTCACTGAGAGAAGTAGTTCTACAGTAACTAAAATGGTTAGATTAACAATTAAATATTTGATTTTAAACCGTTTTGTATAATATTTTTTTTTCGGGGCTTCGCTACTAGTTTCTTGTTCATTCTTTGTAGATATTGAAGTGGATCATTGTTTCAACGTGTATTTCTGGGTTTTGTCCAGTAGATGGAGCTGCTGCTGTTGTGATGTTTTGTTTAGCAGAATGCAGTTCACGTGCCGTGTTACAAACGGGACGGTGCTGCACAGAGCGGTACAAACTGTGCAATTAAATCTCGGTAGTACTACACACGGGCCGCCGATAGTCATCTCTGATTAACCCAACATGAATATAAATACAAACCCAGTCTGTTTCAAAGAGCACTCAGAGGACGGCACAGAGAGTCTGCGAGCAGGTTTAATAATATGAATGTGCCTTGCATCAAACTCAGCGTCCTCTATATAATAAACACATTACTCAAGGGGTTGCCAGCGGCTGTAGTGAATTCAGCGCTAATAAATCAGCCTCTCTTTCTCTATATTAAATATATATTTTATATAGTCCTCCTGTTTTACCAAACAGCTCAAAGAATGGAACTTCTGGTTTGGACTGGTGCGCGGATCTAAACATTCCCGCATCGCGTGTACCGGTTTGTTATGGAACGTGTTTCGTAAAATGAGTTTATCCAGTAACAGACTATATAAACCACAGTCAAAACAAACATGAAGAGAACATGTTGCCAAGTAGTGGTTTGTTTAACCAATTCTTCATAAAATAAGACTCATTTGTACACACAGTATTGAAAACTGAAAAGCTAAACTAATACCTTATTTTGGAGCTCTCACCAGGGACCACTTCCAGTAAAAGACGTATAAACCGCAGTGAACAAAAAAACTTGCATTCATATAACAGAAAAAAAAAACAACCCAAATAAAATCTACACACTTTGTGATGCTAGAACATGTATTAAATTATGAGTGTTGATAATTTCACCCTAAAAACTTTGCATACTGAAGGTAGCATATCAAAAGCAAGAAGGAATATAAAAATAGGGTTACAACTCCATGGAGGAGGAAAAAAGTCTTTGCCCTGGATTCACAATGAATTAATGAAGGGTCCTTGAATAACACACCATATTGAGAATGGCCGGATCAGGAAACAAGCAAAGCATTCAATGCAGTAAGAGGAGAGAATCCCATTAACATGGCCATTCTAACACACACCAATATATAATCTATGTAGAATTAGTCAAGCACCCACCAAAAAAAAAATAAATAAAACCACACAAAAACAGTCTTTACAAGCAAGATTTTTATTTATCAATACACACTTTTGGGCATTTTCCAAAAAATATACAACTCCAGCTACAAAGACAACCACTGAACACACACCCATTGCAGCTCCCAGAAGGGACCACATTGAATTGGCCTGCAAGAGAAGAAAGAAATAGTTAGTGGAATATATAGAGATAGTTATATATTTTACTTGAACTGCAATTGTGTTCACATCATGCATATTACCGCTTCTAGGCATAAAGTGAAGGGATCCATCTCTCTTCAGCTCAATTGGGCCAGAAGACACAAATGCCTTTACTGCACCACCACCCATCCCTTCAGCACTGCGACCTACAGGAGGAATTAGGAGGAGTCCATCAAAACAAATGGACAAAAATGCATGCAAAATGCCCTCCCCAATAGACAGTTCTCTTACCAAGCCTCTGTTTCCCTGGAATGCACCGTCTGCTACAGAGGCTGTCTGATGGCCGGTTTGAATCACATATCACAACAAGGCAGTGGAAGTAAATCTGAAAGACAGCACACCTTGTCAAGCAAAACTAGCGTCAATAGATCAGGCAGGACCATCATCCAATGAGGATTACTGAATTGAAAAACAAATATATTGCATCATAGTAAGTGTTTCTTGCAAAAGTGCAGTTATATGTTTTCATTCCAACTCACTAAAGATTTGAGCACAGTGACCATTTCCTGCTTCCAAAGCAATCCAAACCATGCATTGTGGTACAAGATCCCCATCCCAACACTCCACTTTACCTGTCCTTTCAGTGCATCCCGGCCGCTTGTGAAGGAAAACATTTTCACTTCAAACCTCTTCA
>JAHFZB010000623.1:0-35312 GCA_036884735.1 Huso huso
GAGCCACTGGGAACCCTTGCGGGGTGACTGGACCCAGTGCGCTTGCTGGGCAGGTGCCAGGGGACCGTTTGCAAAGCCGCTGGGACCACATGCAGGGTCGGAGGGTCCAGTGAGCATACTGGGAGGTTCCAGCGACTGTTTGGCGAGCCAGTGGGACTCGCGCCAAGTCAATGGGGACTGTGCGCGCGCTGGGAGGTGCCAGGGACCATTTGGCGAGCCGCTGGGACCCTGTACGGGTCGCTGGGGCCCGGCGTGCACAGGGGAGGCGCTAAGGACGGTTTGGCAAGCCGCTGGGACCCCGCTTGGGTCGCTTATCTACGTGTGCGCTTGTGCAGGTGCCAGGGACCATTCGCTAGCCGCACAGACCCCACGCGGGGTCTCTGGGGCACTGTCTGCGTGTGCTGGGAGGAACCATAGGGATGGTTTAACGGGCTGGGACCCCGGTCGCTGGGGCCCGTGGCGGTGATTGGGAGCTGCCAGGGACTGTTGGCGGGCGCTTGTACTCCCGCTGGGTCGCTGGGCCATTGCGCGTGCTGAGGGAAGGAGCCAGGGACCATTTACAGCCGCTGGGATCCCACGGGGTCGCTTGGTCCCCGTCGTGTGCTGGGGAGGTGCGGACCGTTTGGCGGCCGCTGGGGCCCATGAGGCTCGCTGCACGGCTGGAATGCCGTGCTGGGGAGGTGCCAGGGACCGTTGCCGAGACGCTGAGACCCCATGCGTGGTCTCTGGGGCGCGTCGTGTGCCGGGAGGTGCCAGGGACTATTTGGCGACGCCAGACCCTGTGCGGTCGCTGGAGGCCCAGTGCGCATGCTGGGAGGTACTAGGACCGTTTGGCGCCGCTGGGACCACGGGCGACGTTGTTGGGCCCGTGCACGCGATGGAGATGTGCCAGGGACTATTGCGAGCCGGCTGGGACCCAGCGGGGTCGCTGGGCCCAGGAGCGTGTTGGGGGAGGTAAGAGGACAGTTTTGGCGACCGCTGGGACCCCGCTGTGGTCGCTAGGGTCCAGTGCGAGCTCGGTGGAGGGACCATTTGGCGAGCCGCTGTGACGCGTGTCGGGGGTGGCGCACTGGGACCGCCAAGGCGGGCCACTGGGACCACGGGTAGGATCCTGGGCAAAATGCGGGTCGGGTGGAGACCATGCGTTCGCTGGGGGAGTACCAGGGACGTTTACAGCCCTGGGGACCCCGTTGGTGTCGCTTAGTGTCCGCAGGCTCTTGGGAGGTGCCAGGGATCATTTGGCGAGCAGCTTGGAAACCGGCATCGGGTTGCGGTCATGCGCGGCGCTGGGGAGGCGACAGGCGCCTTTGAGTGCACTGGGGACCCCGGGTGAAGTCGCTGGGGCCCGCAGACCGCTGGGATCTCTGGGTCCTGGGGGAGGAACCAAGGGATGGATTTCGCTGATTACGGTTGCTGGGCCCTGTGCCCGTCATTGGATTGGGAGCTACCAGGGACCATTTGGTGAGCCACTGGGAACTCCGCGACGGGTGGCTGGACCCAGTGCACTTGCTGGCAGGTGCCAGGGACCATTTGTCGAGCGCTGGGACCCCACGCAGGGTCGGAAGGTCCAGTGAGCGTGCTTGGGAGGTGCCAGCGACCGCTTGGCGAGCCAGTGGGACCGCGCTAAGACACTGGGCACTATGCGTGCGCGGTAGGTGCCAGGACCATTTGGCGAGCCGCTTGGACCCCGTGGGGTCGCTTATGCCCGTCTTGGCGGCTGGGTAGGTGCTAGGGACCATTTGGCGAGCCGCTGGGACCAGCTGGGCGGGGTCGCTGGGCACCGCGGCGCTGGAAGGTGCCAGGGACCAGTTTGCGAGCCGCTGGGTCACGAGCAGAGTCGCTGGGTCCAGTCGCGGTGGGAGGTGCCTGGGACAGTTTGTAAGCAGATGGGACCCGTGTTGGGTCGCTGGGGCCCCATGCGCGCATGCTGGGGGAGGCGGCAGGAACGGTTTGGCGCTGCTGCTGGGACCCCACGCTGGTTCCCTGGGGCCCTTTGCGCAGACCTGAGAAGTGCCAGGGACCATTTAGCCAGCTGCCCGACCCCACGCTGTGATTGCTGGGCCCTGTGTGCATGGTGGTGAGGTGCCAGGGATCATTTGTCAGCAGCTGGGACCCGCGCGGGTCGCTGGGGTCCAGGCGCAGGCAGCCGCCAGGCATGGTTTACAGCCGCTGGAACCCCGGCGTGGGGTCGCTGGTGCCCGTGCAAGTGCTGGGAGGTGTCAGTGACCATTTGGTGAGCCACTGGGAACCCGGTGAGGTCGGTTGGACCCAGTGCACTTGCTGGGCAGGTGCCAGGGACCGTTTGCCGAGCCAGTGGGACTTCGCGCAAGACACTGGGCACTGCGCGGCGCTGGTAGGTGCAAGGACCATTTGGCGAGCCGCTTTGGACCCGCGGTGGGGTCGCTTTTATGCCGGCGCTGGGTAGGTGCCAGGGACCATTTATGAGTCAGCTGGGACCCGCTGGGTCGCTGAGCACTGTGCTGCTGGGGAGGTGCCAGGGATTACTATTTGGCGAGCCGCTGGGTCACCGAGCAGAGTCGCTGTCCAGTGGCATGTGGCTGGGAGGTGCCTGGGACAGTTTGGTGGCCACTTGACCGGCGCGAATCCCTGGGGCCCATGCGCTGGGAGGTGCGCCAGGGGACCGGTTTAAAGCCGCTGGTGTCTCCGCGAGGGTCACTGGCCCAGTGCGCATTTCTGAGGGAGGTGCCAGGGACCACCATGACGCTGGGACCCAGCCGGGGTGGGTAGTTGTTACCCATGCGCCAAGGCTGGGAGGCGGGGACCCGCTTTGGCGAGCAGCTGGGACCCTGAATGGGGTCTGTAGGTCCGGTATGTACGCTGGGGAGTGGTGCCAGGGACCGCTTTGGCTTAGCCGCTGGGGCCCACGCGAGGCTCGCACTGCGTCTCTGCATGGGGAGGTGCCAGGGACCGCTGAATGAGACGCTGAGACCCCATGCGGTCTCTGGCACGCGGTAAGGCAGCCGGGAGGTGCCAGGGACTATTTTACAGGCCGCCAGACCCCTGCAGGCGTCACTGGGCTCCAGTGCGCGACGCTGGGGAGGTACCAGGGACCGCTTACGTGTTACATGCCAGACCACACGGCGACGTTGCGCCAGTCTGCACGCCGTGATGGAGATGTGCCAGGACCATTTACAGGCCGGCTGGGATCCTCGCTGCTGGGTCGCTGGGCCCAGAAGCACGTGTTGGGGGGAGGTAAGAGGGAACAGTTTGGCGAAATGTTGGGATCCTCGCTGTGGTCGCTGGGACCAGTGCGGTCGGTGGAGACCATGCGTCGCATGGGGATAAAAAAGCAGGGACCGCTTACAGCCACTGGGATCACGGGTAGATCCCTGGGTCCAGTGCTGTCGCTAGTCTACGCCGCTGGGGAGGCCAGGATCGCTACAGCCGCTGGGACCCCTGCAGTGTCGCTAGTGTCCTGCAAGTGCGCTGGGAGGTGTTGGCGACCATTTGGCAGCTGGAACCGCACGGGTCGCTGGGCCATGCGCGCTGGGGAGGCGACAGGAAGGTTTGGCGAGCTGGGACCGCGAAGTCGCCAGCTCGCGGGCGCCGCCAGATGTGCCAGGGTCCATTTATGAGCCGCTGGGACATCACATGGTTGTTGGGCCCTGTGCCCGCCATTGGTAGGTGTCAGTGACTATTTGGTGAGCCACTGGGAACCCGCACGGGGTGGTTGGACCCAGTGCACTTGCTGGGCAGGTGCCATGGATCGCTTGTCGAGCTGGGACCCCACGCAGGGTCAGGAAGGTCCAGTGAGAAGGCAGTTGGAGGTGCCAGCGACCGCTTACAGCCAGTGGACTGCTCGCCGCAAGACACTGGCACCTGCGCGCTTGGTAGGTGCCATGACCATTTGGCGAGCCGCTTTGACCCCGTGGGGCCGCTATGCCCGTGGGGCGCGGCTGGGTAGGTGCTAGGGACCATTTACGAGCCGCTGGGGACCCGCTGGGCCGCCGGGCACCGGCAGCGCTGGGAAGGTGCCAGGGACCAGTTTGCGAGCCGCTGGGTCACCGAGCAGCCGCTGGGGTCCAGGCGCGCGCCGGGAGGTGCCTGGGACAGTTTGGTAAGTAGATAGACCCCGTGGTTGGTCGCTAGCCCGCGCTGGGAGGGCGGAACGGTTTACAGCTGCTGGGGACCCCACGCCGGGTTCCTAGTTCTGGCGCGACCTGGAGAAGTGCCAGGGACTTCATTTAGCCAGCTGCTCGACCCCACGGATTGCTGGGCCTCTGTGTGCATGGCGGTGAGGTGCCAGGATCATTTGTCGAGCAGCTGGGACCCCGTATGGGTCGCTGGGTCCGCAAGCAGGCAGGGGAGCCAGCATGGTTTGGCTGGAAATAGCTGGAACCCCGCTGCGGGGGTCGCTGGTGCCCGCGGCAAGCGTTGGGAGGTGCCAGGATCACGATAAGCCACTGGGACCCCGCACAGGGTCACTGGGGCCCGTGCTTGTGCTGGGAAGGCCAGGGACAATTTGGCGATCCTCTGTGAACCTGCACGGGTCGCTGGGGCCGGATGCGTGCTGGGCGGATCATTTGGCGAGCAGATTGGACCCAGCAAGAGGGTCGCTGGAGCCCTGGTGGGCGCTGGGGAGGTGCCAGGTAACGTTTGGCGAAAGCAGCTGGGACCCCGTGAAGTCGCTGGGGGCCGTGGCGCCGCTGGGATGTGCCAGGGTCCATTTGCGAGCTGCTGGGACATCACACATGGTTGCTGGGCCCTGTGCCGCGCTGGGTAGGTGTCAGTGACCATTTGTGAGCCACTGGGAACCCGCGACTGGGTGGCTGGACCCAGTGCACTTGCTGGCAGGTGCCAGGGACCGCTTGCCGAGCCAGTGGGACTTCGGCGCTAAGACACTGGGCACCTGCGCGCGCTTGGTAGGTGCCAGGACCATTTGGCGAGGGCGCTTGACCCCGTGGTGGTGGGGTGCCGCAACGTCTTGGTGGTGTGGTGCCAGGGACCATTTGGCCAGCCGCTGGGACCCAAGGTCGTTGAGCACTGTAATGTGTGCTGGGAGGTGCCAGGGATTATTTGGCGGCGAGCTGCTGGGTCACCGGCAGAGTCGCTGGGTCCAGTGCGCGCCTGGGAGGTGCCTGGGACAGTTGGCAAGCCACTTGGACCAAGTGCGAATCCCCTGGGGCCCGCGCGCGCTGGGAGGTGCCAGGGACCGTTTGGCAAGTCAAGGCTGGTACCCCGCGAGGTCACTGCGTCCAGTGCGTGACGTGGGGGGTGCAGGGACCGTCTGGCGGCCGGGCTGGACCCAGCGCGGTGTAGCTGTTGCCCATGCGTAGCTGGGGAGGCGCGGGGACCGTTTGGCGAGCAGTTGGGACCCTGAATGGGGTCTGTAGTGTCCGTGCGCCGAGCTTGGAAGGTGCCAGCGACCGTTTGGCGAGCCAGTGGGACTCCGCGCAAGTCACTGGGGACTGTGCACGCGCTGAGGAGGTGCCAGGGACCATTTGGCAGCCGCTGAGACCCCCGCACGGGTCGCTGGGGCCCGTCGTGCACAGGGGAGGCGCCAGGACGGTTTGGCGCCGCTGGGACCCCGTGGCGTGGTCGATTTATGCACGTGTCTTGGCGCTGTGCAGGTGCTAGGGACCATTTGGGCTGGGTGCTGGGTCGCTGGGACCATACCAAGGACCATTTAGCCGTTGGGACCCCGCGTGAAGTCGCTGGGGCCCGTGAGCGTGCTGGGGATGTGCCAGGTCCATTTATGAAGCCACTGGGACCCCGTCACGGGTCGTTGGGGCCCGTGGCGGCTTGGGAGGTGCCAGGGACCATTTGGCGAAGCCGCTGGGACCCCGCTGGGTCGCTATGCCCGCGGTGCCTGGGAGGTGCCAGGGACCGCTGATACCCGCTTGGAACCCGCACGGGTCGCTGGGGCCCATGCGCGCTGGGAGGCGCCAGGGACGGTTTATGAGCAGCTGGGACCCCGCGTGAAGTCGCTGGGGCCCGTCTCTTGGCGTGTTGGGGATGTGCAGGGGTCCATTTGGCGAGCCACTGGGACATCACACATGGTTACTGGGCCCTGTGCCCGGCTGGGTAGGCGTCAGTGACCATTTGGTGAGCCACTGGGAACCCGCGACGGGGTGACTGGACCCAGCGCGCTTTGCTGGGCAGGTGCCAGGGACCGTTTGGTAAAGCCGCTTTGGACCAATATGCAGGGTCGGAGGGTCCAGTGAGCATACTGGGAGGTTCCAGCGACTGTTTGGCGAGCCAGTGGGACCCCGCGCCAAGTCAATGGGGACTGTGCGCGCGCTGGGAGGTGCTAGGACCATTTATGAAGCCGCTGGGGACCCTGTAATGGGTCGCTAGGGCCCAAGGCACAGGAGGCGCTATGACGGTTTGCCGCTGGGACGGTATGGGGGTCATATGCATCGCAGCGGCTTTCGTGCAGGTGCCAGGGACCATTCGGTTAGTCGCATTGGCAGACCCCACGCTGGGTCTCTGGGCACATGCACGTTGGGAGGAACCAGGGACGCCATAAACGGTTGGGACGCTGCGCGTGGGGTCGCTTAAATTGCAGCGGTGATTGGGAGCTGCCAGGGACTATTTGGCGAGCCGCTTGTACTTGTGGCGGGGGTCGCTGGGCCCATTGGCGCTGCGTTGAGGAGGTGCCAGGGACCATTTGTCGAGCAGCTGGGAACCCTTTGGGTCTCTCTGGGGCCCCGTCGTGCGTTAGAGGTGCCAGGGGTCATTTTCATGAGCCTCTGGGAACCCATCGGGTCACTGGGGCCCCGGATGCGTTGGTAGGTGCCAGAGACCATTTGTCGAGCAGCTGGGACCCATGCAGGGTCTCTGGGACCCATCGCGCCGCTGTGCAGGTCTCAGGGACCATTTGGCGAGTTGCTGGGAGTCCGGCGGGATCGCTGGGCACCGCTTGCGCCGCTGGGAAGGTGCCAGGGACCAGTTGGCGAGCCGCTGGGACCCCGCTGGTTTGTTGGGCACTGTGCGTGCACTTGCAGTTGCCAGGGACCATTTGGCGAGCTGCTGTGACCCCGCGTGGTGTCGCTAGTGTCAGTGAGCGTGTTGTGTAGGTGCCAGGCACAATTTGGCGAGCTGCTGGGACCCCGCAGGCGCGGCGCTCGGGAGGTGCCAGTGACCATTTTACGAGCTGGGACCAGGCGTGGGGTCGGCAGTGTTCGTATGCGGCGTTGGGGAGGTGCCAGGGACCATTTGGCGAAAGGCAAGGCCCCTGTGGGAGTCGAGTCCATGCGGCGCTTGGGAGTCGCCAGGGACAGTTTGGCGAGCCGATGGGACCCAGTGTGAGTCGCTAGTGTCTGTGCTGGGAAATGCCAGGGACCATTACGAACCGCTGGGACCCCAGGTGCTGTCGCTAGTGTCTGTGCACCCGCTGGGAGGTGCTAGAGACAATTTGGCAAGCTGGTGGAACCCCAAGACGGGTCGGTGGGCTGGGGTGCGCGCGATGCCAGGGACCATCGGCAGCCCTGACCCCGCTGCGGCTGTCAGCGCAGTGTCCGCGGCGCGGCGCTGGGAGGTGCCGGGCGAACGCTGGCGAACCGCTTGAACCCGCATCGGGGTCACCTGGGGTCAGTGCGCGAGGGGAAGCGCCAGGGACCGTCTGGCGAGCAGCTGGGACCCCGCTTTGCGTCGCGAACCGCAAGGACCGTTTGGTGCAGCTGGGACCATTTGGTCGAGTCGTCAGACTTGGAAGGTGGCGATGACTGTTGTGAGCCAGTGGGACTCGCCAAGTCACTGGGGACTGTGCCAGGGGGGGGTGCCAGGGACCATTAGGCTGGTCGCTGAGACCCGAGGTCGGGGGAGACTGGGGCTGATCGTGGGAGGCGCCAAGGACGGTTTAGCGAGGCCGCTGGGACCCCGTTTGCGTGGTCGTTTCCGCGTGCACGCTGGCAGGTGCCAGGATCATTTGGCGAGCAGTTTGGGACCCGCGGCAGGGATTGCGGGACCCATGCGCTTGCTGGGAGGTGCAGGACCGTTGCTGATCCCTGGGAGTGCACTGGGAGGTCAGTGAGCGTGCCAGGTGCCAGCACAGACCCCACAGTGGGTCTCTGGGGCAGGGACTGTGCTGGGAGGAACCAGGGATCGCTTTGGCAGCCTCTGGGACTCCCCGGGGTCGCTGGGGCTGTGCGTGCGATTGGGAGCTGCCAGGGACTATTTGGCGAAGCAGCTGGGACCCAGCGTGGTGGCACTGGGGCCCATTGCGCGATGCTGAGGATGTGCCAGGGACCATTTGCTAGCCGCTGGGACATCACATGGGTCGCTGGGCCCTGTGGTGCTGGGGAGGTGCCAGTGACCATTTGGTGAGCCACTGGGGCCCCACGCAGGCTGGACAGTGCGCTTGCTGGGGAGGTGCCAGGGACCGTTTGCAAAGCCGCTGGGACCCCATGGGGTCAGGCAGGGTCCAGCCGGGAGGTGCCAGGGACTATTTGGCGACTGTTTGGCAAACCCTGTGTTTGGCATAGTCTGGGCCCAGTGCTACATGCTGGGAGGCACCAGGGACGTGGCGGCCGCTGGGACCAGCGCGGGGTCACTGGGGCAGTGCGGCACGATGGAGAGGTGCCAGGGACCATTTGCGAGCTGCTGGGACCTGCTATGGGTCGCTGGGCCCAGAGCACGTGTTGGGGAGGTAAGAGGGACAGTTTGGCGAAGCCGCTGGGACCCCGTGGTGGTCGCTGGACCAGTGCGAGGTCGGTGGAGACCATCGTTCGCTGGGGAGGTGCCAGGGACCGTTTGGCGAGCCACTGGGATCCACGGTGGGATCTGGGTCCAGTCTTGAGGGGTGGGTAGGACCCGCGCGCCGTGCTGGGAGGCGCAGGGATCGTTTGACAGCCGCTAGGACCCCGTGGTGTCGCGAAGTCCGTCGCGTGCGCTGGGGGAGGTGCCAGGACCATTTGGCGAGCCGCTTGAACCGGCACGGGTCGCTGGGGCCCATGCGCGCTGGGGAGGCGATAGGAAGGTTTATGAGAGCTGGGACCCGCGTGAAGTCGCTGGGGCCCCGCGGGCGCGCTTGGGGATGCCAGGGTCCATTTGGCGAGCCGCTGGGACATCACACATGGTTGTTGGGGCCCTGTGAGCGTGCTGGTAGGTGCCAGTGACCATGTTTGAGCCAGTGGGAACGCCCAAGACACTGGGGACTGTCCCAGGCAGCTGGGAGGTGCCATGGACCATTTGGCGAGCCTCTGGGACCCCACGCGAGGGTCGATGGGTCCAGTGATGCGGCTTGGGGGTGCCAGGGGCGGTTTGGCAAGCAGCTGGGACCCAAAGCTAAGACGCTGGGGCCCGTGCAGCGCGCTTGGTAGGTGCCAGGGTCCATTTGGCGAGCCCTGGGACATCAACTCGTTGGGGGCCCTGTGCCCCGCAGCTGGGTAGGTGTCAGGGACCATTTGGCGAGCCACTGGGACCCTGCGGGGTGACTGAGCACAGTGTGCTGGGGCTTTGCGGTGCCAGGGATTATTTGCAAGCCGCTGGACCACATGCAGAGTCGGAGGTCCAGTGAGCATACTGGGGGAGGTGCCCTGGGACAGTTTGGCTTGGACCAAGTGCGAATCCTGGGGTCCGCGCGCGCGCTGGGGAGGTGCCAGGACGCTTACAAGAGCCGCTGGTACCCAGCGCGGGTCACTGGCGGCCCAGTGCTTACGCAGGGGGGTGCCAGGGACCGTCAATAGACCGCTGGGACCCAGCAGCGGTGTAGCTGTTGCCCATGCGCTTGGGAGGCGGACCGTTTCGCGAGCAGCTGGGACCCGAATGGGTCTGTAGTGTCCGGTGGCAGCGAGCTTGGAAGGTGCCAGCGACTGTTGGTAGTGGACTCGCGCCAAGTCACTGGGGACTGTCTTGGCGCTTGGGGAGGTGCAGGGACCATTTTGGCGAGCCGCTGAGACCCCGTGCACGGGTCGCTGGGGCCCGTCGCGTGGCGCAGAATAGGAGGCGCCAGGACGGTTTATGACCGCTGGGACCCCGTGCGTGGTCGTTTATGCACGTGGTAAAGGCTGTGCAGGTGCCAGGGACCATTTGGCGAGCTGGCTGGGACCCCGCGCGGGGGTGGCTGGACCTGGTGCGCTGCTGGGCAGGTGCCAGGGACCGTTTGCTGATCGCTGGGACCCCACGCAGGGTCGGAGGGTCCAGTGAGCGTGTGGGAGGTGCCAGCGACTGTTTGGCGAAGCCAGTGGGACTTCGCGCCAAGACACTGGGGATCAGCGCGCGCTGGGGAGGTGCCAGGACCATTTACAGCCTCTGGGACCGCACGGGTCGCTGGGGCCATGCGTGCGCTTGGGAGGCGCCAGGGACGGTTTGGTGACAGCTGGGACCCGGCGAAGTCGCTGGGGGCCCAAAGCATGCTGGGATGTGCGGGGTCATTTGCGAGCCACTGGGACATCACACATGGTTGCTGGGCCCTGTGCCCGCTTGGGTAGGTGTCTGTGACCATTTGGTGAGCCACTGGGGCACGGGTGACTGGACCCAGTGCGCTTTGCTGGGCAGGTGCCAGGGACCGTTTGCAAAGCCGCTGGGACCACATGCAGGGTCGGAGGGTCCAATGAGCATACTGGGAGGTGCCAGCGACTGTTTGGCGAGCCAGTGGGACCCGCGCCAAGTCAGTGGGGACCAGCGCTTGGGGGTGCCAGGGACCATTTACGAGCCGCTGGGACCCTGCACGGGTCGCCAGTCGGCGCACAGGGGAAGCGCCAGGACGGTTTGGCAGCCGCTGGGACCCCGTATGGGTCGGCGCATCGGCGCTTGCAGGTGGTGCCAGGGACCATTTGGCGAGCCGCTGGGATCCCGAGCGCGGGATCGCTGGGCACTGTGCGGCACTTGGTAGTTGCCAGGGACCATTTGGCGAGCCGCTGTGACCCCGCGTGGTGTCGCTAGGGTGTCAGTGAGCGTGTTGTGTAGGTGCCAGGCACCGTTGGCGAGCTGCTGGGACCCGCGTGTGATCGCTGGCCTGGTGTTGATGCGCCCGCTCGGGGAGTGCCAGTGAGCCATTTGGCGACCGCTGGGACCAGGCGTGGGGTCGGCGGTGTTGGAGTGTGTCGTTGGGGAGGGGTGCCAGGGACCATTTGGCGGGCAGCAAGGCCCCTGTGTGGGGGTCAGCTGGGGCCCATCGTGCGCTTGGGGTCGCCAGGACCATTTGGCGAGCCGATGGGACCCAGTGTGGGTCATGGTGTCTGTGCATAGCGTTGGGGAAATGCCAGGGACCGTTTCGCGAACCGCTGGGACCCAGTGGGGTCGCTAGTCTCTGCGCCCGCTGAGAGGTGCTGGGAACAATTTGGCAAGCTGGGGAACCTGCAGGGGTCGGTGGGGCTTGTGTGCTGAGGATGTGCCAGGGACCATTTGGCAGCCCCTGGGACCCTTTGCTGTCGCTAGTGTCCGTGCGTCTTGTGGGGAGGTCTCAGGACCCGTTTGGCGAACCGCTTGAACCCGCACGGGTCGTTGGGGTCCGGCTTGCCGAGCTGGGAAGCGCCAGGGACGGTTTTGAGCAGTTGGGACCCGTTTGGTGTTGCTAGTGTCCGTGGCGCGTGCTGGGTAGGTGCCAGGACCATTTGGCGAGCCGCTGTGACCCCTGCGTGCGATGGCCCAGGGCGCTGCGCTGGGGAGGTGCCAGGGCGGGCCGCTGGGGACCCTACGGCTGGGTCGCTGGGCCGTGCGAGGTCGGTGGAGACCATGCGCCTGGGCTGGGAGGTGCCAGGACAGTTTGCAAGCTGGTTGGATGGCGTGAAGTCGCTGGAGCCTGTGCGGCGCTTGGGGGCGCCAGGGACTGTTTATGAGCCACTGGGACCCCATGTGGAGTCGTTAGTGTCCGTGTGCGTGCTGGGAGGTGCCAGGGACTGTTTGAGAGGCGCTGGGACCCGCGCGCTGGTCGATGATGCCCTGCCTGCACTGGGTAGGTGCCAGGGACCATTTACAGCCCTGGGACCCCGCGTTGTCGCTAGTGTCCGTCCGGCGTGGCGCTTGGGAGGTGCCAAGGACGTTTGGCGAACTGGGCTTGGACCCCGCTTTTGTGTCGCTAGTGTCCGTCCGCGTGCTGGGTAGGTGCCAGGGACCATTTGGCGAGGACTGTGCTGGTGGCGTCTTGATCGCTGGGCCAGTCTGCGCGCACTGGGGAGGTGCCAGGGGCGGGCCGCTGGGACCCTAGCGCTGGGTCGCTGGGCAAAGTGTGAGGTCGTTGGAGACCATCGTTCGGGCTGGGAGGTGCCAGGACAGTTGGCAAGCTGGTTGACCCAGCGTGAAGTCGCCGCTGGAGCCTGTGCGCGCGCCTGGGAGGCGCTAGAGACGTTGCGAGCCACTGGGACCCCATGTGAGTCGCTAGTGTCCGTGGTGCGTGCTGGGGAGGTGCAGGGGACTGTTTGAGAGGCGCTGGGACCCGCGCCGGGCCGATGATGCCTGTGTTTCGTAATGGTAGGTGCTAGGGACCATTTGGCGAGCCGCTGGGATCCCATGCAGGGTCTCTTGGGCCCGAAAGGCTGGGGGAGGTGCCAGGGAAGATTTGACTAGGCGCTGGGACCCAGCGCGTGGTTGCTGTGCCCCAGCGCGTGCTGGTGAGGTGACAGGGACCATTTTCGAGGCAGCTGGGACCCCTGCATGGGTCTCTGGGGCCCCGTCCAGCGCTTGGGATGCCTGGGGTCATTTGGCTTAATCTGGGACCCGCACGGGCTCACTGTGGCCCATGATCGTGCTGGGAGGTGGCAGGGACCGTTTGGCGAAGCCGATGGGACCCCACGCAAAGTCGTTGGGGCCCGCGGCGCTGCTGGGAGATGCCAGGGACCATTTGGCAGACGCCGGACCCGCGCGGGGGTCTCTTGGGTCTGTGTGCGGCTGGGGAGGTGCCAGGGACCATTTGGCGATCTGCTTGGACCCCGAGAGGGTTGCTGGGCCCTGTCCGAGTGCTGGGTAGGTGCCAGGGATAATTTGGCGAAGCTGCTAGGACCCCGCGTGGGGTTGCTTAGTGTCTGTGCGCTGCTGGGATGGTGCCAGAGACCATTTGGTGAGCAGCTGGGACCCCATGCATGGTCTCTTGGTCCCATGCGCTGGGGACGTGCCAGGGACGCATTTGGCGAACGCTGGGACCCCACCGGGGTTGCGGTGTCCGTGCGGCGTGCTGGGTAGGTTCCACGGACCATTTGGCGAGCCTCTGGGGAACCCGCACGGGGTCGCTGGGTGGCGCAGGGCTTGGGAGGTGCCAGGGACAGTTTGTAGCTGTTGGACCCAGCGTGGAAGTCGCTGGAGCCTGTCGCCGCTGGGATGTGGACAGGGACCATTTTGAGCCGCTGGGACCCCACGTGGTTGGTTGCTGGGCCCCTTTGGGAGGGAGGTGCCAGGGACAATTTACAGCCTCTGTGAACCTGCATCGGGTCGCTGGGGCCCAGATGCGTGCTGGCGAGGGTGCCAGGGACAACTTGGCGAGCCGCTAGAACCCTAGGTGGGTCGCTGGGGCCCAGCGCACGCTGGGGGCGCCAGGACCGTTTGGGTGCTGGTTGGACCCAGCGTGAAGTCGCTTGAGACTGTGCGCGCTGGGGAAGCGCTTAGGACCGTTTGCGCAGCCACTGGGACCCCATGTGGAGTCGCTAAAACTGTGCGTTTGGGAGGTGCCAGGACTGTTTGGCATAAGCTGGTTGGACCCAGCGTGAAGTCGCTGGAACCTGCGCACGCTTGGGAGGCGCCAGGGAACGATTGCGAGCCACTGGGACCCCATGTGGAGGTCACTAGTGTCCGTGTGCGTGCTGGGGGGAGGTGCCAGGGACTGTTTGAGAGGCGCTGGGACCCCGCGCCGGTCGATGGTGCCCGTGCCTGCACTGGGTAGGTGCCAGGCACAATTTGGCGAAGCCGCTGGGACCCCGGGTGGGGTTGCTAGTGTCCGTGTCGAGCTCGGGAGGTGGCAGGGACGTTGCTGAAGCCGCTGGGACCCCCACGCGAAGTCGCTGGGGCCCGCGTTCTGGGAGGTGCCAGGGACCATTTGGCAAGACGCCGGACCCTCGGGGGGTCTTGGGGCCCACGAAGACGCTGGGAGGCACCAGTTACCATTTGGCTAGCTGCTTGACCCCATGGCGTGGTTGCTGGGGCCCTGTGCGCACGCTGGGTAGGTGCCAGGGTCACGGTGATCCTCTGGGAACCCGAACGTGGTCGCTGGGGCACGGATGCATGCTGGGTAGGTGCCAGGGACCATTTGGCGAGCCGCTGGGACCCGGGGGCATTGCTGGGCCCTGTCTTGGCGCTGGGTGGTGCCAGAGACCATTTGGTGAGCCGCTGGGACCCCATGCATGGTCTCGGGCCCAGCACCCTGGGAGGTGCTAGGAACATTTAGAGACAGATGGGACCCCGTGGGGTCGCTGGGACCGCACGCTTGGGAGGCGCTAGGGACCGTTTGCGAGTGAGCCGCTGGGACCCCACGCCCGGTTCCTGGGGCATTTGCGCGAGGAAGTGCCAGAACCATTTAGCAGCTGCTCGGACCCCGCCGCGGATTGCTGGGTACAGCTTGCTGCTGGCGAGGTGCCAGGGATCATTTGTTGAGCAGCTGGGGTTGGACCCGGGTCGCTGGGGCCCGCGGAGCCATGCTGGGAGGTGCCAGGGATCATTTGACGAGCCACTGGGACCATTTGTGGCGGTCGCTGGGCCCCTGCGTTACTAGGGGAAGTTCAAGGGACTGTTTGGTGAGTCGCTGGGACCCCGCGCTGGGGAGGTGCTAGGGACCATTTGGCGAAGCCTCTGGGACCCTGCGACGGGGTCACTGGGGCCAGTACTTGTGCTGGGAAGGTGCCAGAGACCATTTGGCGAGCCCGGGGGACACCATGTGGGGTCTCTGGGTCCCATGCACCTGCGCTGAGGGTGGTGCCAGGGACGATTTGGCGAGCTGGTGGGACCCCGTGGGGTTGTTAGTGTCGTGGAGGCGCTGCGCTGGGGAGGTGCCAGGGACTGTTTGGCGAGCCACTGGGACCCCATGTGGGGTCACTGGGGCCCGTGGCGTGCTGGGAAAATGCCAGAGACCATTTGTCAAAGCAGCTGGGACCCCATGCAGGGTCTCTGGGACCCATGCGCCGCTGTGTGCAGGTGCCAGGGACCATTTGGCGAGCCACTGGGACCCCATGTGGGGGCTAGTGTCCGGTGCTGGAAGGTGCCAGGGACTGTTTGGCGAGGCGCTTTGGACCCTGCGCTGGTTTGATGGGCACCGTGCCTGCACTGGGTATGTGCCAGAGCACAATTTGGCGAGCTGCTGGGACCCCGCGTGGGATCGCTAGTGTCGATGAGCGAGCTTCGGGAGGTGCCAGGGACAATTTGGCGAGCTGCTGGGACCCCGTAAGCTGGGGGGTCTCTGGCGCCCGATCCGAGGTGCATAGTGACCATTTGAAGTGCCGAGGGATCAGGCGGTCGGCAACGGACCCGTAAGGCTAGAGGTGCGGGGTCCCATTTGGCTGGAGGAGGCCCCCTGTGTGGGTCGTGGGTCCTTCCTTTGGAGTGCACACAGTTTGGCGAGCCAAGGGACCCAGTGTGTTGTCGCTAGTGTCTGTGCCTTGAGGGTCTCACAGGGACTTTATGTCTGCGATGCTGGGAGGAACGCGGGTGGGGTCGCTAGTGTCTGTGCGCGCCCGCTGGGAGGTGCTAGAGACAATTTGGCAAGTTGGGGAACGTCGACGGGCTTGTGTGCGTGCTGGGGATGTGCCAGGGACCATTTGGTGAGCCCCTGGGACCCTGCGTGCTGTAAGCGGTGTCCGTGCGTGCGCTGGGAGGTGCCAAGGACCGTTTATGAACCGCTTGGAACCCGCACGGGTCGCTGGGGTCCATGCGCGAGCTGGGAAGCGCCAGGGACGGTTTGGCGAGCAGCTGGGACCCTGTTTGGTGTCGCTAGTGTCCGTGGCGCTGGGCTGGGTAGGTGCCAGGGACCGCTTTGGCGAGCCACTGGGATCAGGGGTAGATCCTGGGCCCAGTGCGCGCACTGGGAGGTGCCAGGGCGGCCGCTGGGACCCAGCGCTGGGTCGCTGGGCAAAGCACGAGGTCGGTGGAGACCATGCTCGCTGGGAGGTGCTAGGGACCGTTTACAGCCGCTAGGACAATGTTTGGTGTCGCTAGTGTCCGTGTGCGCGGGGGGGAGGTGCCAGGGATCATTTGGCGAGCAGTTGGACCTCGTAAGGGATTGCGTGGGGTCCCATCGGCGCTGGGAACCCTTGTGGGTCGCCTTCCCGTGTGAGTGCACTGGGAGGGGCCAGGGACCATTGACTAGCCGCACAGACCCCTTGGGGTCTCTGGGAGCCTGCCTCTACGATGCTGAGGGAGGAACCAGGGATCGTTTGGCAAGCGGCTGGGACCCAGCGTGGGGTCGCTGGGGCCCGTCGTGTGATTGGGGAGCTGCCAGGACTATTTGGCGGCGCCGCCTGTACCCAGCAGCCAGGGGTCGCTGGGCCCATTCTGCGGCGATGCTGAGGAGGTGCCAGGGACCATTTGCTAGCCGCTGGGATCCCACGTGGGGTGCTTGGTCGATCGTGCTGGGGAGGTGCCAGGGACGTTTGGCGGTAGCTGGGGCCCCCACATGAGCTGGCTGCGGCTCGTGCCGGTGCTGGGGAGGTGCAAACCGGGACCGTTGCCGAGCGCTGAGACTATCGCGTGGTCTCTGGGGCACGTCGTGCGTGTGCCGGGGAGGTGCCAGGGACTATTTGGCGAGCCCTTTCATTACCCTGTGTGCGGTCAGCTGGGCCCAGATCGCATGCTGGGGAGGTAC
Organism: Huso huso; assembly: GCA_036884735.1. Lineage (NCBI taxonomy): Eukaryota > Metazoa > Chordata > Actinopteri > Acipenseriformes > Acipenseridae > Huso > Huso huso. Next base: position 16,685 of record JAHFZB010000623.1, read on the forward strand.
CAGGGACCGTTTGGCGTGCCGCTGGGACCGTGCGGCGTTGCTGGGGCCCGTGCCTTGCTTGATGGAGGGCGTGTGCCGGGGACCCGAGCGCTGGGACCCAGCGAGGAATTAAGCTGGGCCCAAACGCGATGTTGAGGGAGGAAGTAGGACAGTTTGGCGAGCCGCTGGGACCCAGCAGATGTGAGTAGCTGGGACCGAGTCTGGGGTTGGGGAGAACCATCGTTCGCTGGAGGTGCCAGGGACGTTTGGCGAGCCACTGGATCCGCAGGTGGATCCCTGGGTCAATCTTGGCGGTCGATTTGGGGCCTATCTTGGCGTGCTGAGGGGAGGCGCCAGGGAGATGGTTTGGCGAGCACTGGGACCCCGCGTGGTGTCGCTAGTGTCCGTCGCGTCTTTGGGAGGTGCCAAGGACCATTTGGCGAGCCGCTTGGAACCGCTTACGGGTCGCTAGCCCATGCGCGTGCTGGGAGGCGCGCCAGGGAAGGTTAGCAGCGAGAAAACTGGGACCCCGTGAAGTCGCTGGTCGCCAGTCTTGTAACTGGGGATGTGCAAGGTCCATTGCGAGCCGCTGGTTACATCACACATGGTTGCTGGGCCCTGTGCCCGGCTGGGTAGTGTCAGTGACAGGCCATTTTGGTGAGCCACTGGGAACAAGACGGGTGCTGGGCCAGTGCACTTGCTGGGCAGGTGCCATGGATGCTTGCCCGAGCCGCTGGGACCGCGCGGGGGGTGGGAAGGTCCAGTGGCGTGCTTGGGAGGTGCCAGCGACTGTTTGGCGAGCCAGTGGGACTTGGCGCTAAGACACTGGGCACTACGTGCTGGTAGGTGCCAGGACCATTTGGCGAGCCGCTTGAAGGACCCGTGTGGGGTGCGGCTTATGCCGATCTTGTGGGTGGAGTGCCAGGGGACCATTTGGCAAGCCGACTGGGTCACCGGGAGCAGAGTCGCTGGGTCCAGTCTTGTGGCAGCTGGGAGGTGCCTGGGACAGTTTGGCAAGCCACTTGGACCAAGTCGCGAATCCCTGGGGCCCATGCGCACTGGGAGGTGCCAGGGACCGCTTTGGCAAGCCGCTGGTACAGCTGGGCAGGGTCACTCGCGCGCCCAGTGCGTACGCAGGGGAGGCGCCAGGGACGATCTGGCGAGCAGCTGGGACCCAGCGTGAGCAGCTGTTGCCCATGCGCCGCGCTGGGGGGGCGCAAGGTTGTTTGGCGAGCAGCTGGGACCCGAATGGGGTCTGTAGTGTCCGTCGCGGGCTTGGAAGGTGCCAGCGACTGTTTGGCGAGCCAGTGGGACTCCGTCAAGTCACTGGGGACTGTGCGCGCTGGGAGTGCCAGGGACCATTTGGCGAGCGCTGAGACCCGTGCGGGTCGCTGGAACCCCGCAAGGCACAGGGGAGGCGCCAAGGACGGTTTGGCGAGCCGCTGGGACCCCGGCGTGGTCGTTTATGCGCATGTCTTGCGCTGTGCAGGTGCCAGGGACCATTGGCCGAGCCGCTGGGACCTTGGCGGGTCGCTGGGCACCGCGCGTGCGCTTGGTAGGTGCCAGACGGTTTGGCGAGCGTTGGGACCCGTGTGGGGTCGCGCACTGCGTGTCGCGGCTGTGCAGGTGCCAGTTACCATTTGGCGACCACTGGGAACCCGCCGCGGGGGTGGCTGGACTTGCGCGCTTGCTGGGCAGGTGCCAGGGGACCGTTTGCTGATCCGCTGGGACCCCACGTAACAGGGGTCGGAGGGGTCCAGTGGCGTGTTTGGGAGGTGCCAGCGGTGACTGTTTGGCGAGCCAGTGGGACTTCAGCGCCAAGACACTGGGGACTGTCTTGTAGCGCTGGGAGGTGCTGGGGACCATTTGGCGAACCTCTGGGACCCGGCATCGGGTCGCTGGGAATCATGCGTGCGCATGGGGGGCGCCAGGGGCGGTTTAACTGACAGCTGGGACAGCGTAAGTCCCTGGGGCCCCGTGGCGTGCTGGGGATGTGCCAGGGTCCATTTGCGAGCCACTGGGACATCACACATGGTTGCTGGGCCCTGTGCCCCAGGCTGGGTAGGTGTCAGTGACCATTTGGTGAGCCACTGGGAACCCAAGACGAGTGACTGGACCCAGTGCGCTTGCTGGGCAGGTGCCAGGGACCGTTTGCCAAGCCGCTGGGACCACATGCAGGGTCGGAGGGTCCAATGGCGTGCTGGGAGGTGCCAGCGACTGTTTGGCGAGCCAGTGGGACTCGGGCCAAGTCAGTGGGGACTGTGCTGGCGCTGGGAGGTGCCAGGGACCATTTGGCGAGCAGCTGGGACCCTGTACTGGGGTCGCTGGGGCCCCGTGGTGCACAGGGGAAGCGCCCAAGGACGGTTTGGTGGCCGCTGGGACCCGTCTTGGGTCGCATGCACGCAGCGCGCTGTGCAGGTGCCAGGGACCATTTGGCGAGAGCCGGGATCCCAGCTGGGATCGCTGGGCACTGTCGTGCACTTGGTAGTTGCCAGGGACCATTTGGCGAGGCCGCTGTGACCCTGCGTGGGTGTCGCTAGTGTCAGTGAGCGTGTTGTGTAAGGTGCCAGGCACAATTTGGCAAGCTGCTGGGACCCCGCGGTGGTCGGTAGTGTTAAGTGGCGCCCTTCGGAGGTGCCAGTGACCATTTGGCGAGCCGCTGGGACCCAGCGTGGGGTCGGCAGTGTTAGTGTGTCGCGTTGGGAGGGTGCCAGGGACCATTTAGCGAGCCGATGGGGGGACAGTGTGAGTCGCTAGTGTAATCTGTCGCGTAGGGGAAATGCCAGGACCGTTTCAAGTCCGGGCTGGGACCCTTTGATGGGGTCGCTAGTGTCTGTACGCCAGCTGGGGAGGTGATAGAGACAATTTGGCAAGCTGCAGGAACCATGCGGGTCGGGGGACTTGTGTGCTGAGGATGTGCCAGGGACCATTTGGCGAGCCCTGGGACCCAGTGCTGTCGCTAGTGTCCGTAAGGTGGCGCTGGGGAGGTGCCAAGGACGCTTTGGCCGAACCGCTTGGAACCCGCTGACGGGTCGCTGGGGTCCATCGCGCCAGCTGGGAAGCTCCAGGGACGGTTTATGCGAGCAGCTGGGACCCCGTTGGTGTCGCTAGTGTCCGCGGCGATGCTGGGTAGGTGCCAGGGACCATTTGGCGGCCGCCAGACCCCGCGGTAGCGTCGCGGGGCCCAGTGCGGCGACTGGGGAGGTGCCAGGGGCGGCAGCTGGGACCCTAGCTGGGTCGCTGGGCAAAGTCGCGAAGTCGGTGGAGACCATGCGTTGCTGAGGTGCCAGGGACAGTTTGGCAAGCTGGTTGGACCCAGTGAAGTCGCTGGAGCCTGTGCGCGCGCGCTGGGGAGGGCCAGAGACCGTTCTGCGAGCCACTGGGACCCCCCATGTGGAGTCGCGTCCGTCCGTGGTGCGTGCTGGGAGGTGCCAGGGACTGTTTGAGAGGCGCTGGGACCCTGCCGGGTCGATGGATGCCCGTGCCTGCACTGGGTAGGTGCCAGGAACATTTGGCAGCCCCTGGGACCCCGGCGTGCTGTAAGTGTCCGTCGTCGCGCTTGGGAGGTGCCAAGGACGTTTGGCAGAGCAGCTTGGAACCACTTGCGGGGTCGCTAGCTGGGGTCATCTGGGGAGGCTGGAAGGGACAGTTTGGGGCAGCAGCTGGGACCCCGTTTGGTGTCGCTAAGTAATCAGGCGATGCTGGGTAGGTGCCAGAGGACCATTTGGCGAAACATGTGACCCCGATGCGGTGCTGGGCGAAAGTCACTGGGAGGTGCCAGGGCAGGCCGCTGGGACCCCAGCGGGGTAAACTGGTGCAAGGTCGGTGAGACCATCGTTCACTGGGAGGGTGCCAGGGACAGTTTGGCAAGTTGGGTTTGGACCCAGGCGTGAAGTGGCTTGAGCCTGGAGCCTGTGGCAGCTGGGGAGGCGCCAGGGACGCTTTTGGCGAGCCACTGGGACCCCATGTGGAGTCGCTAGTGTCCGTGTGGCGTGCTGGGGAGGTGCCAGGGACTGTTTGGAGAGGCGCTGGGACCCCGCATGGGTCGATGATGCCGATGCCTGCAATGGGTAGGTGCCAGGGACCATTTGGCGAGCCGCTGGGATCCCATGCAGGGGTCTCTTGGGGAAAGGCTGGGGAGGTGCCAGGGAAGATTTGACTAGACGCTGGGACCCCGTGGCAGTGGTTGCTGTGCCCAGCTTGATGCTGGTGAGGTGACAGGGACCATTTTAGAGCAGCTGGGACCCGTGCGGGTCTCTGGGGGCCCGTCCCAGCGCTGGGATGTTCCTGGGTCATTTGGCCGACCAGCTGGAGGACCCGCGGGCTCACTGTGGCCCATGATCGTGCTGGGGAGGTGGCAGGACCGCTTTGGCTGAGCCGATGGGACCCCCGAGTGGGTTGCTGGGCCCCGTCCGGTGCTGGGTAGGTGCCAGGGATAATTTGGCGAGCTGCTAGGACCCCGAGTAGGGTTGCTAGTGTCTGTCTTGGCGATGCTGGGATGGTGCCAGAGACCATTTTGGTGAGCAGCTGGGACCCATGCATGGTCTCTTGTCCCATGTACGCGCCGCTGGGAGGTGCTAGGGGCCATTTGGCAACCGGGCTGGGACTTACGTGGGGTTGTTAGTGTCCGCGCGTGCTGGGTAGGTTCCACGGACCATTTGGCGAGCCTCTGGGGAACCCGACGCCCAGTCTTGGCTGGGCTCAGTCTTGGCGCTTGGGAGGTGCCAGGGGACAGTTTATAAGCTTGGTTGGACCCAGCGTGGAAGTCGCTGGAGCCTGCGCGCTGCGTGCTGGGGATGTGACAGGGACCATTTAGAGCCTCTGGGACCCCGTGTGGTTGCTGGGCCCCTTGGCGGCTTGGGGAGGTGCCAGGGACAATTTGGTGAGCCTCTGTGAACGTGCGGGGGCAGCTGGGGCTCAGATAAGTGCTGGGAGGTGCCAGGACAACTTGGCGAGGCAGCTTAGACCCCTCGTGGGTCGCTAGCCTGTCAGACGCTGGGGATGTGCCAGGGACCATTTGGCAAGCTGGTTGGACCCAGCGTGAAGTCGCTGGAACCTGTCTTGGCAGCTGGGAAGTGCGCCAGGGACAATTTTGCGAGCCACTGGACCCCATGTGGAACCTAGTGTCCGTGTGCGCTGGGGAGGTGCCAGGACTGTTTGGCAAGCTGGCTGACCCAGCGTGGTGGCCAGGGCGCACGCTTGGGAGGCGCCAGGAACGTTTTCCGAGCCACTGGGACCCCATGTGGAGTCTAAGTGTCGGGTAATGCGTGCTGGGTAGGTGCCAGGACTGTTTTGGGACCCTGGGCAGTGGATGGTGCCGACCCCTGCACTGGGTAGTGCCAGTGGAACCTGGGAGGTGCCAGGGGGGGCTAGGGACGTTTCGCTGGGGAGGTGCCAGGCACAATTTGGCGAGCATGTGGAGGTCGGTGGAGACCATGCTCGAGGCAGGGGAGGTGCCAGGGACAGTTTGGCAGCTGGTTGGACTGGGCGTGAAGCCAGGGACCATTTGGAGCCTGTGCATACGCTGGGAGGTCGCTGGGGCTTTTTCGCAGCACTGGGACACCATGACCAGTGGCTAGTGTCCGGTGGTTGCTGGGTGCTGGGGAGGTGCCAGGGGTCATTTGGAGATCGCTGGGACCCCGCGCGGGTCGATGGTGCCCGGGCACGGATGCACTGGGTAGGTGCCAGGGACCATTTGGCTGACGCTGGGACCCCATGCAGGGATTCTGGGGCCCACGCCGCTTTGGGAGGTGCCAGGCACCATTTGCGAGCAGCTGGGACCCCGCGTGGGGTTGCTAGTGTCCGTGCTCGAGTGCTGGGGAGGTGGCAGGGACCATTTAGAGAGCAGCTGGGACCCGTGTGGGCGTTCTGGGAGATTTGGGGACCATTTGGCAAGACGCCGGACCCTCGCGGGGTTCCTGGGGCTCAGGCGCACGCTGGGAGGCACCAGTGACCCATTTGGTTAGCTGCTTGGGTTGTAGCGTGGTTGCTGGGCATTGTGCGCACGCTGGGTAGGTGCCAGGGATCATTTGGCGATCCTCTGGGAACCCGAACGTGGTCGCTGGGGCGATGCATGCTGGGAGGTGCCAGGGGACCATTTGGCGAGCCACTGGGACCCGCCCGGCATAGCTGGGCCCCCTGCGTGCACTGGGGAGGTTCAAGGGACTGTTTGGTGAGCTGGGACCCTGCTGAGATGCTAGGGACCATTTGGCCTGCAGGACCCGCTGGGCCCGAACCAATACTTGTGCTGGGAAGGTGCAGGAACCATTTGAAGGCAGATGGGACACCATGAATGGTCTCTCTGGGTCCCGGCCTCTTGCTGGGGTGGTGCCCCAGCGATTTGGCGGCGGTGGGACCCAGCTGGGGTTGCCCCAGGTTCCTGGGAGGCGTGCTACAGGAGGTGCCAGGGACCGTTTGGCAAGCTGCTGAGGAGCCAGCTGGCGTGATTGCTGGGCATTGTCTTGGCGTGCTGAAAATGCCAGGGATCATTTGTCGAGCAGCTGGGACCCCCGTCCGGGTCTCAGCCAGGACCCGCATGCTGGGAGGTGTGATCAGACAATTGAGCCACTGGGACCCCGTGGGGTCGCTAGTGCCGTGTGCACTGGGGAGGTGGTAGGGACTGTTTGGCGGAGTCGCTGGGACAGGGGAGGTGCCAGGGACCATTTGGCGAGCAGCTGGGACCAACCGCGGGGTCTCTGGGGCCAGCTTTGTGCTGGGAAGGTGCCAGAGACCATTTGGCGAAACGCTGGGACACCGTGAATGATGGTCCCATGCACTCGCTGGGGTGGTGCCAGGGACCATTTGGCGAAGCCTCTGGGACCCCGGCGGAGTGCAGTGTCCGCGGCGCTGATGGGAGGTGCCAGGGACCATTTGGCGAGCGCTGGGACCCGCCGCGGTGTTGCTGTGCCGATGCCGGGTGGGAAAAAATGCCAGAGGTCCATTTGTCGAGCAGCTGGGACTGCATGTGAGGTCTCTGGGACAGCTTCGCTTTGGGGAGGTACCGGACCATTTGGCGAGCTACTGGGACCCAGCGTGGGGTTGCTAGTGTCCGTGCCGAGCTTCGGGCTTTGGGGAGGACCATTTGGCAGGGAACCCAGCCTGGTTTGGGCCTGTCGCAGCGTGCTGGGTAGGTGCCAGGGACCATTTGGCGATCCTCTGGGATCCCGAGCGGGGTCTCTGAGGAACCCGGATGCATGCTGGAGTAGGTGCCAGGGACCATTTAGCGGCAGCTGGGATTCCGATGCCGCGTTGTTGGGGCCCAGTGCACATGAGGGGAGGTGCCAGAGAGCAGTTTGGCGAAACCTCTGGGACTCTAGCGGGGTGCCTAAGGCCCGTGCCGCGGGATGTAGGTGCCAGGGACCATTTGTGACGCTGGGACCGCATGGTTGCTGGGTTCTTGTACCCCTAGTGCCAAGGGAGCATTTGATGAGCTTCTTGGAACCCGCACGTTGGCCTGAGGCAGGATCCGTGCTGGGGGAGTTGCAGGAACAACTTGACAAGCCCTGGCGGGTCTGTGGGCTTCCATGCCTGGGAAGGTGCCAGGGACATTTGGCCTCTAGGAGCCGGGTTAGATGGTGGACCCCGCTGGGTAGGTGCCAGTGACCATATGGCGAGTGGGATCCATGGGGTCGCTGGGCCGGCTCGTGGAGGTGCCAGGGACTATTTGGTGAGCAGATGGGATCCGTGTGGGTAAGCTGGGGCCCCAGCTAAGGGGTAGGTGCCAGGGACCTTTGGCGAGCCCTCTGGGATCCCGCGGTGTTGCTGGGATCACGCGTGTGCTGGGTCGGTGCCAGGGACGTTTTTGTGAGCAGCTGGGACCGTGCGCGCGCTGGGGCTGTGCCAGCTGGGAGGTGCCGGGGACCTTTGGCGGGATGCTTGGACCCGTGTGTGGAAGTCGCTGGGGCCGATGCCTTGCGCTAGGGGATGTGACAGGGACCATTGTTCAGAGCTGTTGGGACCCCATGGATGGTTGCTGGGCCCTATGCATGGGTAGGGACTGGGCCACCATTTGGTGAGGCCTCTAGGGAACACATTTGATGAGCACAAGAACCCGCGTTCTCGGGACGACTGTTGGAGAGGCTTGGGACCCTGCTCCGGGTTGTTGGTGATACGTAGCTGGGGAGTTGCCAGGGACAACTTGACAAGGCATTTTGGGACCCCAGCGGGGTTGCTGGGCCCTAAGGCATGCTGGGAGGTGCCAGGGACCATAGGGCGAAGCTTCTGGGACCCCCGCGTGGAAGTCACTGGTGCCCGTGCAAGTGCTGGGTAGGTGCCAGGGACCATTTGGCGAGCCGCTGGGATCCCCAGCGATGGGGTTGCTGGTGTCCGTGCTCGTGCTGGGAGGTGCCAGGGACCATTTGGTGAGCAGATGGGACCCTGCGTGGGGTCTCTGGAGCCCGTGCACACGCTGGGAGGTGCCAGGGACCATTGATGAAAGCCGCTTGGACCTTGTGGCGTGGTTGCTGGGATCGTCGTGTGCTGGGAGGTGCCAGGGGACATTTGCCCCAGCTGGGATCCTGGCGCGGCAAGTGTCGCTTGGGCCGTGCAGCTGGGGGATGTGACAGGGACCATTGTCGAGCGGCTGGGACAGGACCATGCATGGTTGCTGGACCTATCGGGGCGCAGCCCTGGGGTGGGATTCAAGGGACCATTTGGTGAGCTTCTTGGGACCCTAATGCTGTGGTTGCTGGGCAATTGCTGGGGAGTTGCTGGGTAAGTGCCAGGGTACCATTTGGTGAGTTTTCGGGGAACACGGGACGGGCAGCTGGGGCCCAGGGTTAGATGGTGCCGGTGCTTTCTGGGAGGTGCCAGTGGACCATGTTGGAGAGCAGATGGGGACCCGTTGGGGTTCGCTGGGGCCCATGCTGCCCCTGAGGTAGGTGCCAGGGACCATTGGCGAGCCACTGGCAGCAGTGTGCTGGGACCATGTGGCAGGAGGTGCCAGGGGTTGGGCCCTGTGTGTCATGCATGGGGGGAGGTGCCAGGGACCATTTGGCGAGCTGCTTGGACCCCGTGTGGGGTCACTGGGCAGATGCCTTGGATGCAGGAGTGCTGGGTAGGTGTGTTGGGACCAGCGTGGTTGCTGGCAATTGCGCCTTTGGGGGAACCAGGCCTTGCCCGGTTGAGCTGCTTGGACCCCGTGAAGTCTTTGGGGCGGCGATGCAAGTGCTGGAGTAGGTGCCAGGGAACAGTTTGGTAAGCGGTGGGACCCTGCGTGGGGGTCGCTGGGAGCCCCAGCGTGCTGGGGAGGTGCCAGGACCGTTTAGCGAAGTTGGTCACACTGGGGCCCGAGCTGCTGGGACCATTTGTCCAGCTGGGACGCCTTAAGTCCTCTGGGATCCCGAACGTGGTCGCTAAGGAGCACGCCAGGGGATGTGACACTGGGACCATTGTAGATATCCAGACCGCGTGATTGCTGGGCCGTTGGCGTGCATGGGACTGGTGAGGTGCCAGGATCATTTGTCGAGCAGCTGGGACCCGTCTCTTGAAAGACGCTGGGGGCCGATAACTCGCGCTGGGAGCCACCAGGCATGGTTTGGCGAGCACTGGACCCCGAGTGGGGTGTTGTGGGCCCCCATCTTGGCGTTCAAGGAGGTGCCAGGGACTGTTAGGGGAGCCTCTGGGACCCCTGCTCTGGATCGTTGGTGCCCATGCTAGCGCTGGGTAGGTGCCAGTGACCATTTGGTGAGCTACTGGGACGGGTTGCTGAAATGCCCTGTCTGCATGCTGGTGAGGTGCCAGGGACCATTTGTCCGAGCCACTGGGACCGCCCGGTGTTGGGATCTGTAGCCGTCTTGTACGGGAGGTGCCAGGGACAATTTTTGAGCCGCTGGGACCCATTTGGCGTCTGCCAGCTGGGAGGTGGCAGGGACAGTTGGGGTTGCTAATTAATCCGTGCTTTCGAGGTGCTTCGGGGAGGTGGCAGGGACCATTTGGCAAGCGTCCGGACCCTCGCGTGGGGTCTCTGGAACAATTTGCCACCTTCAGAGGCGCCAGGGACTTCCACTGGCTTGTTTGGACCGTCGCGTGGTTGCTGGGCCCTATCGCGGCGTGCTGGGTAGGTGCCAGACCGCTTGGCGAAATCCGGGACCAGGATCGAGCGGTGGTCGCTGGGGCACGGATGCATGCTGGGAGGTGCCAGGAACCATTTGCCACAACTGGGGATTCGTCAGGGACCATTTGCTGAAACCCTGTACGGGCTCTGGGGAGGTGCCAGGGGCAGTTTGCCGGAAATGGTTAGTTCTGCTTGGGACCACGATCGCTTGGGCCTGTGCACGCTGGGGATGTGAGCAGGGACCATTTGGCCAGGGCAGCTGGGACCCCGCGCATGGTTGCTGGGCCCCATCGCACGCTGGGTAAGGTGCCAGGGACCATTTGGTGAGCTTCTTGGAACCACGACTTGGGGGCAGCTGGGGCCAGCGGGTGCTGGGGAGTTGCCAGGGACAACTTGACAAGCCACTGGGACCCCTCCCCAGCGGGGTGGCTAAGATTATCGCCTATGCTGGGAAGGTGCCAGGGACATTTAAGAGCCGCTGGGACCCCGCTGAGTTCGATGGTGTCCCGATGCTCGCATGCCCGAGGTGCCAGTGACCATTTGGTGAGCAATGGGATCCGTGTGGGAATTAAGCTGGGGCCGATGCACCACGCTGGGGAGGTGCCAGGGGACCTTTGGCTGCCACTGGCACCCGCTGCGGGTTGCTGGGATCCGTGCATGTGTAGGGGAGGTGCCAGGGGGTTTTGGTGAGCAGCTGGGACCCCGCGTGATGTCGTGGGGCCGTGCCAGCGCTGGGGAGGTGCCAGGGACCTTTTGGCCCGAGCTGCTTGGACCCGTGTGGTCGCTGGGGCCTATGCAGCTGGGGATGGTGCGAGGGACCATTTGTGAGCTGTTGGGACCCCGCGTGGTTGCTGGGCCCCGCGCTGGGTAAGTGCCAGGTACCGATTTGACCTCTGGGGAACACGCCGCAGGGGTCGCTGGGCCCCATGCCGTTCTGGGGAAGTGCCACTGGGACCCTGCTCGGGTGGTTGGTGCCCATGTGCTGGGTAGGTGCCAGGGACCATTTGTGAGCAGCTTTGAGTTACTGGAGCCCTGTGTGCATGCTGGGGGGAGGTGCCGGGACCATTTGGCGGCACTGCCTTGTGAAGTCACTGGGACCCGGCGTGCAAGTGCTGGGGGTGCCAGGGACCAGGTGGGAACCCAGTGGTCGCTGGGGACAGGGACGTTTGGTAAGCAGATGGGACCCCGTGTTGGGTCGCTGGGGCCCATGCGCATGCTGGGGAGGCAGCAGGAACGGTTTATGCAGCTGCTGGGACTACGCCCGGATTCTTGGGAGCCCTTAGCCTTACGCCTGAGAAGTGCCAGGGACCATTTAGCCAGCTGCTTTCTAGGACCCCCACCCAGCGTGATTGTGGAGCCCCTGGTGCATGTGGTGGTGGTGCCAGGGGATCACATTTGTCGGTAGCTGGGACCCGTGCGGAAGGTAGCTGGGGCCACGTCTTGTCTGCCAGGGGAGCATGAGCATGGTTTGTGAGCAGCTGGAGACGGCGATGGGTGCTGGGCCCCATGGCGTTCTAAAGGGGAGTGCCAGGGACTGTTTGGAGGAGGCTTGGGACCCTGCTCCGGGGTCGTTGGTGCCCAGCTCGCGCTGGTAAAGTGCCAGGGACCATTTGGAGAGCAGCTGGGAGCGTGGGGTTGCTGGGCCCTGTGTGCATGCTGGGGAGGTGCCAGGGGACCATTTGGCGAGCTGCTTGGACCCAGCACATTTGCAAAGGCTGACGTGCAGTGCTGGGTAGGTGCCAGGGACCATTTGGTGCCCTCTCTGGGAACCAGCGGGGTAGCTGGGCCCGCTGGAGGCCTGGGAGGTGCAGGGACAGTTTAGGAGAAAGCAGATGGGACCCGTGTTGGGTCGCTGGGGCCCCATCGCATGCTGGGGAGGCTGGCTGATCGGTTTTGGCGAGAGCTGCTGGGACCCCGCACTGGGAGGTTCCTGGGTGCTTGCGAGCACCTGAAGTGCCAGGGACCATTTGGGGAGGCCTTTCCCGGACCCTTTGTGGGGTATCTGGGGCCCGTGATGCGGGTGGGAGGCACCAGTGACCATTTGGCGAGCTGTTTGGACCCAGCTGGTGGTTGCTGGTCCCATGTGCGCTGGGTGGTGCCAGGGACGATTTGGCGATCCTCTGGGAACCCGAGCGTGGTGCAGCTGGGAGACGCGGATGCATGCTGGGTAGGTGCCAGGGACCATTTGGTGGAAGCCGCTGGGATCCCGCACGCATTGCTGGGCCCTGCTCGTGTGCTGGAAAAATGCCAGGGAACATTTAGGAGCCATGGGACCCCGTGTGGGGTGACTTGGGACCTTGGATCTGGGAGAAGCGCCAGGGACAATTTGGCTGACGCTGGGACCCCCCCTGGTTCCTGGGACGTGTTGGGAGGTGACCAGGGAAGCATTTCAGGAAACTGGGGAGGTGGGACCATTTGTGTGGCAGCTGGGACCCAGCGGGGTGGCTGGGCCCCAGTCTGCGTGTGCTGGGGGAGGCCAGGCCAGAGGGACCGTTTGTGGGAGCCGCTGGGACCGCCACGTGGGGCCCGGGTCCCTGGGACCCCAGCCGGTTCCTGGGGAGCACTAGTTGGGAGGTGCCAGGACCATTTGGCGAACTGCTTGGGACCCCTTGGCGTGATTGCTGGGCATTGCGCGTGCTGGGTAGGTGCCAGGAGATCATTTGTTGAGCAGCTGGGACCCCGTCGGTGTTACAAGCTGGGGCCCCGTCTTGCGCATGCTGGGGAGGTGCAGGGATCATTTGACGAACCACTGGGAACCTGCGGGGGTCGCTGGGCCCCCCCCTCGTGCACTGAGGGAGGTTCAAGGGACTGTTTGGTGAGTGGCTGGGACCCTGCGCTGAGTGCTAGGGACCATTGGCCGAGCAGCTGGGACCCGGCGGGACCCTGGGGGTCACTGGCTGGCCAGGTGCCAGTGCTGGGGAGGCTTCTGGAGACACCATGAATGGTCTCTGGACCCCATGCCACTCGCTGGGGTGGTGCCAGGGGCGATTTGGCGAGCGGTGGGACCCAGCGTGGGGTTGCTGGGGTCACGGATGCGCTGCTGGGGAGGTGCCAGGGACATTTGGCGAGCCGCTGGGACCCCTCGGCGGGGTCACTGGGGCCGTACGTGTGCTGGGAAAGGTGCCAGAAACCATTTGTCGAGCAACTGGGACGCATGCAGGGGTCTCTGGGACCCATCACTTCGCTGGGGAGGTGCCAGGGACAATTTGGCGGCTGCTGGGACCCAGCGTGGGGTGCTGGGGCCCGCAATGCGGCAACTGGGGGGGGATGTGGTGAGGAACCGTTTACGGGGACGCTGGGACTGGGGATGGTGCCAGGGACCATTTGGACAAAAGCCAAGCTACTGGGGCCACTGGCATTTGGGGACTTCATTTGAACTGGGACCGGGGATGGTGCCAGTGCACATGTGGGAGGTGCCAGGGGACCATTTGACTGGGCCACTGGGGCGCCGTATGCCTGCTGGGAGGTGCCTGGGCCCTTTGGTGAGCAGATGAGTGCCAGAACCATTTGGCGAGCGCTGGGAGGTGCTAGGGTGTTGCTGTACCCCTGTCTTGAGGTGCTGGTGAGTTCCAGGAACCATTTGTCGTGCAGCGTTGGGACCCGTGGACCGATGTCACAATGGGGCCGTCTTGTAAGGCCTGCTGGGAAGGTGCCAGGGACCATTGGCGGGAACCGCTGGGGCCCGCGTGGGGTTGCGGGTGTCGTGAGTTTCGGGCTTCGAGCGGTGGCAGGGGACCATTTGGCAAGGCGCTGGGACCCTGCACGGGGTCTCTCTGAACCCGTGCGCCTGGTGTGCATGCTGGGGGCGCCAGGGACCATTTAAGAGCTGCTTGGACCCCGCGTGGTTGCTGGGCCCTGTCTTGGCGTGCTGGGTAGGTGCCAGGGACATTTGCCCGATCCTCTGGGACCCCGAGACGGTATCGCTGGGGCGCGGATGCATGCTGGGTAGGTGCCAGGGACCATTTGGCGGAGCAGCTGGGAAGTTCACGCGCGGGTTGCTGGGGCCTATGCGCATGCTGGGGAGGTGCCAGGGCAGTTTGGCGAGGATGGTTGGACTCTGCTTGGTTCCTTGGGCCCGTGCACTGCATCGAGGATGTGACAGGGGACCATTTGTGAGCCTGCTGGGGACCCCACATGGTTGCTGGGCCCTATGCGGCACTGGGTGAGTGCCAGGGGCATTTGGTGAGCTTCTTGGAACCCATGCCCGAGGGGGGGGCGCTGGGGCCCGGATGGGTGCTGGGGAGTTGCCAGGGACAACTTGACAAGCCACTGGGACCCAGCCGGGGGGTCGCTGGGGCCCATCTGGCGCTGGGAGGTGCCAGGGACCGTTAGGCGAGCAGCTGGGACCCCTCGGCGGGTAGGTGAGGTGCCCGTGCTCGCGTGGGTAGGTGCCAGGAACCATTTGGACGAGCAGCTGGGACCCCGTGTGGGGGAGCGGCTGGGGGAGACCCGCTGGGGGAGGTCAGGGACCTGGGGAGGTGCCAGTGACCATTTGGGGAGCAGATGGGAGGTGCCCGTTTGGGTGAGCTGGGGCCCGTGACGCTGGGGAGCCGTGCCAGCGCTGGGGAGGTGCCAGGGACCTTTGGCGGGCTGCTGGACCCGTGCAGTGTTGCTGGGAGGGCCTGTGCGTGTGCTGAGGGAGGTGCCAGGAGACGTTTTGGTGAGCTGCTGGGACCTCGGCGTGGTTGCTGGGGCCCGTGCCAGCTGGGTAAGTGCCAGGGACCTTTTTGGTGAGACCTCTGTGAAAATATTGAGCTGGGGCCTGTGCATGCGCTGGGGATGTGACAGGGACCATATGTGAGCTGTTGGGACCCTGCAGCGTGGTTGCTGGGCAATTTGCAGCTGGGTAAGTGCCAGGGACCATTTGGTGAGCCTCTGGGACTCACGCAGGGGTTGCTGGGCCCCTGTGTGCATGCTGGGGAGGTGCCAGGACCATTTGGCGGCTGGGCTTGGACCCATTGATGAAGTCACTGGGCGTGCAAAGTGCTGGTAGGTGCCAGGGACCATTTGGCGGCCTCTGGGAACCAGCAGCGGTGGTCGCTGGGCCCGTCTTGTAGCTGGGTAGGTGCCAGGGACAGTTTGGTAAGCAGATGGGACCCCGTGTTGGGTCGCTGGGGCCCATCATGCTGGGGAGGCGGCAGGAACGGTTTGGCCGAGCTGCTGGGACCCGCCGATCCAGGTTCCTTGGGCCGCACCTGAGAAGCCTGAAGTGCCAGGGACGCCGGACCCAGCGGGGTCTTTGGGACCCAGCGTGGTGCTGGAGCCCTGTGTGCATGGTGGTGGTGAGGTGACCAGGATCATTTATTAGAACCCTTGGACCACGCTGGGTAGGTGCTGGGGCCGTCTTGGGTGAGAGTGGTCGTTGGGGCACGATGCATGGTGGGTAGTAGCTGGAACCCATTTGGGGAAGGCTGGGATCCCGCCCGCATGGCTGGTTCTCAAGGAGGGAATGCCAGGGACTGTTTGGTGAGGCTTGGGACCCTGCTCTGGGTGGATTTGGTGCCCATGCAAGGCAGCTGGGAGGTGCCAGGGACCATTTGGAGAGCAGCTGGGACCCGGCGGGTTGCTGGGCCCTGTGTGCATGCTGGGAGGTGCCAGGGACCATTGGCAGGCAGCTGGGACCCCATGGGGTCACTGGCCACTTGCGCGCGCTGGGCAAGTGCAGCGACCATTTAGCCAGGGACCATTTGCTGGGCCTTTCTTCGGAGGAACCAGGGCCTTGGTGAGCAGCTGGGCCCCGCTTGGGGTCGCTGGAGTGCCTGGGAGGTGACAGGGTTTGAGTAGCCCAGATGGGGCCCGTGTTGGGTAGCTGGGATCCAAGGTCGCATGCTTGGGATGTGCCAGGGGGCGGTTTGGTGAGCCCCGCTGGGACCTACTTGTGGTTTCCCTGGGGCCGTGCCCAGCGCTGGGAGGTGCCAGGGACCATTTTGCCAGCCGCTTGGGACCCCGCACGAGTCGCTGGGCCCTGTACTTGTACTGGTGTGGTGAGCAGAGACCAGGGACCATGTGGGAGCAACTGGGACCAGCAGTGGTTGCTGGGCAATTCTTGTAGCAGCTGGAGAACCGCCAGGCATGGTTGGTGAGCAGCTGGGAACTTAGCGTGGGTTCGCTGCTGGGGCCCCTTGGCGTTCTGGGGAGGTGCCAGGGACTGTTTGGAGGAGCTTGGGACCCCTCCTCGGGATATTAGTGCCATGCTTTCAGCTGGGTAGGTGCCAGGGGACCATTTGCACTGCTGGGACCTTGTGGCAGGGGTTGCTGGGCCTAATGCATGCTGGGGGAGGTGCCAGGGACCATTTGGCTGACTTCTTGGACCCACATTGAAGTCACTGTGGCGATGCAAAGTGCTGGGTAAGGTGCCAGGGACCATTTGGCTGAGCCTCTGGGAACCAGCCAGCGGTGGTGGTAGCCTGGGCCCCGTCTTGTAGCTGGGTAGAGGTACCAGGGACAGTTTGGTAAAGCAGATGGGGACCCGTGTTGGGTCAGCTGGACCTATCGCATGCTGGGAGGCAGCTGGGACCCCGTGCGGGGTTTGGCCGAGCTGCTGGGACGCCCGGGTTCCTGGGGCCCACTAGCAGTGCGCACCGGAGGTGCCAGGGACCATTTGGCAAGACTCCCGGACCCTGCGTGGGGTCTTTGAGACCCGATCTTGACGCTGGGGAGACACCAGTGACCATTATCAATGCTTCTTGGACCTTGGCGTGGTTGCTGGGCCCTGCGCGCCGCCTGGGTAGGTGCTAGGGGTCATTTGGCGATCCTCTGGGAACCGGAGCGGTCGCTGGGGCCGCGGATGCATGCTGGGAAGGTACCAGGGACCATTTGGCGAGTTGCTGGGATCCCGCCGTGCATTGCTGGGGCCCGCGTCTTCGCTGGGTAGGTGCCAGAGACCATTTGGTGAGCAGCTTGGATCCTGCTGGTGGTCGCTGGGCCCGATGCGTGTGCTGGGGAGGTGCCAGGGACATTTTAGAGCAGATGGGACCCGTGTGGGGTCGCTGGGGCCCACGTCTTGCAGCTGGGGGGCCGGGGAGACCGTTTGCGACTGCTGGGACTAGCCAGCTTCCTGGGGCACTAGCGGCGTTCTGAGGGAAGTGCCAGCGACTACGGCTAACAAACTACTCGGACCCAGCGTGATTGCTGGGCATTGTCGCGTGCTGGCGAGGTACCAGGGATCATTTGTTTGGCAGCTGGGACCCCGTCCGGGATAAGCTAGAGACCCGTCGCATGCTGGGGAGGAGCCAGGGATCAGGGCGACACACACTGGGCAGCTGGGGCCCCTGCGTGCACTGGGGGAGGTTCAAGAGGACTGTTTGGTGGTGGCTGGGACTCTCGCAGGTCACTTGGGGTCCAGTGCATCGCT
Organism: Huso huso; assembly: GCA_036884735.1. Classification (NCBI taxonomy): domain Eukaryota; kingdom Metazoa; phylum Chordata; class Actinopteri; order Acipenseriformes; family Acipenseridae; genus Huso; species Huso huso. The sequence goes on from JAHFZB010000623.1 coordinate 34,072, forward strand.
GAGGATGTGCCAGGACCATTTGTGCAGCTGGGACTACTTGTGGTGTCGCTAGTGTTAGGTCTTGGCAGCTGGGAGGTGCTGAGGGACCATTTAGACAGCTGGGACCTACCCGGGGGTCACTGGGACCAGTACTTGTGCTGGGAAGGTGCCAAGAGAACCATTTGGCGGCTTCTGGGACACCATGAAGGGTCTCTGGGTCCCATGCACTTCGCTAAGGAGTGGTGCAGGGCGATTTAGCGAGCGGTGGGACAGCGTGGGGTTGCTAGTGTCGTCTTGGCGTGCTGGGGGAGGTGCCAGGGACGTTTGGCGAGCAGCTGGGAGCCCCTGCGAGGGTCACCAGGGCCCGTCGCGATGCTGAGGAAAAATGCCAGGAACCATTTGTCGAGCTCTTTGGGACCCCATGCAGTCTCTGGGACCCATCTTTCGCTAGAGGGAGGTGCCAGGGACAATTTGGCGAGCTGCTGGGACCCAGCGTGGGGTTTACTTGCGTCGTGTGCAGCTTGGGGGTGGTAGGGACCGTTTGGCGGAGCAGCTGGGACTGAGGTGCCAGGGACCATTGTCGGAAACTGGGACCCAGCCGGGATCTCTGGGAGCCGATGCTCGCGCTGGAGGTAGGTGCCAGGGACCATTTGGCGACCGCTGGGACCCATAGCGGTGTTGATGGGACCCGTGCACATGCTTGGAAAGTGCCAGGGACCATTTGGCGAGCCTCTGGGGCGCCCTTGGCAGCGGTTGCTGGGCCTGATAGCGCCGTTGGAATCGCTGGGACCACGTCACCGGTGTTGCTATGCTCTGTGCGGGTGCTGGTGAGTTGCCGGTCCATTTGTCGAGCAGCTGGGACCCCGTGCGGTCTGGGCCATCTTGGCGCTGGAAGATGCCAAGACCCGCGAACGCTGGGAGCGTGGGGTTGCTAGTAATCGACCATTTTCCCGAGGAAGGTGCTTGGGGACCCACCGTGGGGTTGCGTGGGGTCTCTGGGTGCTCGCGCCCACGCTAGAGGGTGCCAGGGACCATTTGGCTAGCTGCTTGGACCCGCGTGGTTGCTGGGCCCTGTCGCGGCGTGCTGGGTAGGTGCCAGGGGACATTTGGCGATCCTCTGGGATCCCGGGCGTGGTCACTGGAGACGCAGGATGCATGCTGGGTAGGTGCCAGGGACCATTTGGCGAACGCTGATTCACGTCTTGGCGTTGCTGGAGGAAGGCCCTGTCACGTGCGCTGGGGAGGAAACAATACATGGCGGG